>PVIW01004831.1:0-121153 GCA_004026585.1 Noctilio leporinus | reverse complement strand
ATGATAATAATAATAAGAAGAAAGGGTTTAGATGGCTGTTCACCCTTTATAATCCCTGAGTGGTCCAGATGGAGACTGGGCCTGAGGGCTTTTAGCAGAAGAAAAGAAAAAAAAAAACAAGAAAGAAAGAAAAAGAAGAAAAGAAAAAAGGAAAAAAAGGGAGAAAGTCCCAAGAGAAAGAGAACTCAATATTAATAAAGAAAAGGTTTAGGTTTCTGTTCACCCTTTATGGTGTCTGTTGGTCCTGGTGGAGCTAGGATCAGTGTGTTTCATCAGGGAGAAAAGAAAGGAGAAAGAAAGAAAGAAAGAAAGAAAGAAAGAAAGAAAGAAAGAAAGAAAGAAAGAAAGAAAGAAAGAAAGAAAGAGAAAGAAAGAAAGAAAGGAAGGAAGGAAGGAAGGAAGGAAGGAAGGAAGGAAGGAAGGAAGGAAGGAGGGAGGGAGGGAGGGAGGGAAGGAAGGAAGGAAGGAAGGAAGGATGGAAGGAAAAAAAGGATGGGGGGTGAAAGTCACAAGACTAAGAGAAATCAATATTAATAAAGAAACGTTTTAGCTGTGTGTTCCCCCTTTATGATTTCTGATTGGTCCAGGTGGAGCCAGAACCTGTAGGCTTTAGCAGGAAGAAAGGGAAAAGAAAAATTAAAAAAAAGAAAAGAAAAAGAAAAAAAGAGGAAGGAAGAAAAGAATAAAGAATGGGTTTAGAAAGGCTGGGGAAGGGAGGAATACTTAGATTGAGGACTGGGAATGCATTATAGCCACAGAGTGAATAGACTTTAATTCGAGAGTAGGGGAGGGTCTTGGGTATTTAGGTGAATTGAGGTATAGGGGGGATTAAGTATATGTGAGGAGTAACTTTTGCAAAGGATATGTTGGGGCTTAATAGTTCACATTGCTCTCGGTATAATTCAGGTGCTTGAGATTGGCAGCAATCCCTTTCCTGTTGCTGCCTCTTTTTCTTGGTCAGGACTTTAGTCTATAGTCTATATTCTAGCCAGTCTTGGCACATGGCAGGGCCTCTGATTGTCGCAGTAGGGCTGATTCTGAGTGTCCGCCCCCAGGTAGGCTGGGCCTTCAGCAGCCTGGCTGGGTTTTAGGGCTACTGGTGTTCTGGAGCCCGCAGGGAGCCCCCTCCCACTCCTGGCGGAGGTTCCTGCCCAGGACTTGCTCCCAGCACTTCTGCAGGGCAGCCTGCAATTTCGCTGGTCCCTGTGACGACTGGTCCCGCCCCCGCAGTTCCGGGAGGAGACCGGGCCTGTCAGTCAACACTGTCTGGGGTCCGCCTACACTGTCCCGCCCTTCCGGGGTGAGCACCACGCCTCCAAGCCAATCAGCTCTCCGCGGAGTCCTTTAAACGGCCTCTGTGATGAGCCCCTCCCAGGCGTGGGCAGTGCGGCCTTTGTCTCCGGCAATGGCGGGTCAGTTACCCCCGCCACTAGTTCCGGCTCGCTGGCTTGCCGCTTTGTTTCCCGCGGAGCCTGGGGGCCTGTGTGGTTGCACCGGGCTGGGCCTCCCCCCTCGCAGGGGCCTCCAGCTGCTGTCTCCCCAGTGGCCCAGCAGCTCTGTTTTCGGCCCTCTCGCTGCCCCGCTGGTGCACTTCCCGTTCCAGCTTCCCGCAGGACTCTTCTCCTCCGCCTCTAGCCCCACGCGCGCGTGCGTGCGGAGCCTCCTCTCCCTGTTGCCGGAGTGAGTTTCTCACAGTCCCTCCCCTGCAAGAGTTCAATTCCGGGTTCCCTACGGCGCATTCGCCCTCGCTGCCCACACTTCTCTGTTGAGACTTCTAGTTACCAGTGAGCCCGGAACTGGCCCCAGTCAAACGCACCCCTCTGGGCAGAGCCGCCCCTGCCTGGAGCCGACCTCGGCCAGCCGGCTGGTTGGTGGGGAACGCCTCACCTACTGTCCTGCTGGCCTCCTCTGCCTCTGGGCTGTGCTCCCCTGTGTCCAGATGCTGCCCGTTCCAATCCCTAGGGTCCTGAAGACGTCTCACGCTCCTTATCCTGTCCTCTAGCTGCTTTGGTACTCGAGAACACCATCAGCACTGCTCTCTACTCTGTCGCCATCTTGGAGAGTCAATATTGAGTTTCTATTAAGCCTATTGAATAAATGCTTAATATTCTGTTGTAGAGATTTTCTTGAATTCACTCAACCAATCACTAAATGAAGAACATAGGAGTTTTTTGTAGAACTTTTCTTTCACTTAAAGAAATATAATTATAATCATTCATACATACATTTTAATGCAGTTATCTACTGTTTCTCCAGTCTATGGTAAATTTAAACTTCTATTGCCAAATTGCTCTGTAGAAAGGCATTAATTAGAAGTCTTATTAGTGTTTGATATATATTTCCTTATTCCCTTTCTGATACTAGGAATTATCATTTTTCAATTTGACAAGTGATAGAAAGTTATATTATTTCTTTATTTCTTTGCACTTTTGGTATTAATAATGTTGAACATCATTTATATTTACAATGATCTATTTGTTCAATTTTTAAAATAAATTTCCTAATCATTCCCAATTTATGTCAGCTTTTTAAAATTAATTAATTTTTCTGATTTGTTACAGGTTTTATACTTTATATTTTAGAAAAAAATCTCTGATTTTCACACATTGCTAATGATGTGTTTGAAAACTAGAAAGTAAGGCTTGACGTGGCTAATTGATGGTTCCAAAGTCCAAGTGGCAAAGTCATAACTAGATACAAGGTCTTCTGATGCCAGTTTTGGGATTTTGTTTTAAATTCACCTTCATAGTGGCCTTTCCTGAAATGAGGCAGTTAGAAATCCAAATAGGAGGAGCAAGAATAAGTGCACTTAGAGGATGCATTCCTCCTAAAATATATTTTTAGAGTACATACTAAATTAGATTGCATACCACCCCATAGGCAACTAATATTCCTTGCTTTCTCCTTAAGAGCATGTGCTAATATAATTCCTGGCACATAGTAGGTTCTCTGTAAATATCTGTGCATTAATGAATGAATGAATGTGCAGTTAATGAGATAAAAGACCTAGTTTCTGCATTCAAAGGACTTCCAAACTTGTGGAAGTGACAGAAAAAGACAAAAAATACCACAAAATGAGATGTATGATGAAAAGGAGCATAAAATTTGATACCTAAGTAAATGTTAGAAATAATTGACAATGACTCCCAAATCCCCTTACTCAAATATGTTATCTAGGAACACATCACCTTATGATGTGACATTTTTCTTTAGTGAGAAGTAATGGAGTAATGAGAAGCACACTGACTTTATAGCCAGGTATATTTGGGTTGAAGATCCAGCTTTTCTCATGCTTATCTGAATAATTCTGAATAAGGTTGCTTCTATGAACCTAAACTACTTTACCTGATAATATCATTAACAATGCCTGTATCTGTCCTAGGACCTTAGAAAAACTAAATGACAATAGATACAAATCACTCACATCTTAGAAGGTATTCTAGAGACACTGGTTCTTTTCCATTCTCCTCAAATAAATTTTCTTAAACGTAACCCATATTAAAGATTACCTGCCATTCTGTGCCCATGATTATACCTTTAAAAAGTTATTACTCATTTATTATCTTAATTTGACCTTTCTTGTTAATAGAGCTTTGGGCAGTCAGCAGCAAACTCTTAATATGGGACTGCACACCTGTCTTACACAGAACAATTTAGACACAGAAATTATGTATTAAGAGTTTAAATTCTTCAAAAATAAATGTGGCACTTTTAAGTTTTCCCAAGATCACTAAAAGCACTTAATAATAGTATTCTATAAAATGCAAAAATATTACTTAATAAAAGTTATGCAAATGCTGATGAGATGGGTTTCAATAAAGATTACAACAGTGTTACGTTGCTGGTTCTTAAACCATAATCTGATTTTCCAAGTGAGTATTAGAGACATGTTGAACTGGGTATATTATGTAGAAATCATTGGCAATTCAGTAAAGTTGTTTGTGTTGAAATCACATATACCTCCTGTTGTGGGAGTGTGACAAGAACAGCCTTTGGAGGTCAATGTTCACATTTTCTAAGATGTGATTATGCGAAGTTCACATGAATGGGTCCTTCCTTCCCACTTTGATATTGGGTAGTAGCTGAATTATCTTCTTCTTTTTTTTTCTTTCTAGTTATGGCTTTCTTTTTTTTTCTTTTTTAAAAATTTTATTGTTGTTGTATTACATCCATCCCCTTTTTGCTCCCCTCTGTCCCCCTTCCCACCCACTAAAGTATCTTCTTATTTCTGTTACTTTTTCAAGAAATTTTGAACTATTTATATTATCAATTATGTATGGTTCATATTGCCCTGCTAAAAAGAGGAATTTCAACTTTACTTTTAGAATGTATATTGAGTGGTCCTAAAATCACTAAATAGTTTACTAATTAAGTGGTAAAATAGAGATGATTTTTAAAAATGAAACTGAACTTAAACTGAACTGGACTTACCAAATATTCTATATTTAATATTTTGTTAATCTTCAGAAGTCTTAATTTTCAAATTATTTGCATATTTACTAAAAAACTCATATGAATTTCCTTCTCTACTATGGTATGACTATAAGAATTATAATAGGATCTAGTGCTGATGAAATATTTCAACAATTTTATTTACAAATACAACAGTCTATTGTTTCATACTTTTGAAATATTTCCTTCAGGAAATTTCATTTATTTTTAAAAATTCATTGACAGTAGCCGTAATGACTCAAATCTGTGCAAAATTTGCTAATAGCTATGAAGCTAGCTAGATGAGATTATGAAACTTCCTTCCAGAAACAAGTTAGAAGTTTTTTGATTCCCTTATTTGAAGAGCAAACTGCATTCCTCTAGTGATATAAAATGAAAAAAAAAAAAAAAGAATTACTGAGACAAATGACAAGCTTTCCTTTATAATTCTGATGAAAAGAAAGTATCAGAAATGGAAACTGAATAAACATTTCTTTTTGTTCCACTGTTACCAACATACATAGTACAAAAAATACAAACAAGCAATAAATCAATGCAATCAGTAGGAGTAGCACACAGATCATTTATTCATATGTAAAATTTACCCCTCTTATTAGAATAAAACTCTGTCCAATTCTCTCTGTAATATGGAAATGATCTTTTCCTCATGTTCTATTTATCTTTCATACATCTAACCTTAATTTTCTATTTTGTAAATTAAACTGGTCAGATAAGTATGGAAAAGTGCCCAATCTCAATAAGCAGCAGTTGTTACATCCTGGGTATTACCAACAGGAGGTGGAAAAATGCAACTTCTGAAAACTTTTCAGTAAAAAATGCCAAAAATCAAGCACAAAGACAAATATAGCAAAAATTAAGAAGAGAGTCTCTCAGTAACCTATAGGACAATATTAAGTGGAAAAGGAGAAAGAAAAGTATTCATAAAAATAATGGACAACTGGAAATTTTTCAAATTTTATTTACTCTATATACCTACAGATCCAAGAAATGTAATAAACACCAATAATAATAATAATAATCAGAACAAAGCTCACACAAAAACACATTGTAATCTTATTTTTGAAAAATTATCTCTTTAGCCTTTAGTGATGAGAAAATGTTAAAACATTTTTAAAAAGAGTATATAAAAAAGCACAAAGAAAATAATAAATATCTGCTTCATATTGCATGTTTTGGGAACTTTTTGTATTCAAGATTGTGTTTGGATTTCCTTTTCAATGTCCATAACCCAGCATTTCCTTAAAATTGTCCTTGACTAAAAGTGTTAACTGATACTTCTAGATGAAGTTTTATCTCCAAAAATATATAACAAATTAATTTAATCAAATTACTAAAATAAAGTTTAGTACTGAATTTCCAATTTGACACATATGCAAATTAAACATATTTAAGCTATATTTTAACTGTCATTGATTATTCTGGTTGATAATCTTCCATTATCCAAAATTTTATGGTATATTGTGATCATCTGCAAAACAGAGTCTCCCAAAGAAGATAGTAATTAATTTTGCCACTACTAAAAATTTAATATACAGTATTTATATAGTTTTGTCCAAACAAGTAATGAAAGATGAAAGGGGAAATAATAACTATAGAGAACAAGTTCCTAATAAGCAAGAGATTTGATAACTTTCTATCCCAGTTGAATTAAAATTTTTTTGCAGTCCTGAACAAATAATTCAAGTTTTATTAGGATTCATCAAAACTTGATTGCCTCACTCATATTTGTATAATATTTAATTTGTAAATACATTCCATTGGTTTGTAATTTGAAAAATGTAATGAACTTTTCAGTTCGGATGTGATGAAATATTTCATTTAAAAATGTTTTCATTAAAAACAATATGTGTTTCCCTCATAAAATAGTTTTCCCTCAAATTTCACTGTTTTTAATCATGTTTAAAGTGAAATTTTGTATTCCTCATGCCTTCACTAAGAGTCATCTTTGCGGTTCACATTCAAGTTTTTAGATAGCTTATATATCTAAGAAGATGTATGAGAAACTGATAAAGTGTCAGAAAAACTAGGGAACTGATATCTATATAATTTTAATCATTGGAAACTGCTAGATGGCTGAATTCTTATAAGCTTTAGCTTCAGTTCCTCTCCTTTATCCACCTCTGTCCATGAGTAGATAAATGAGACTAAACCCAAATCCACATTTTTTCCCAGGATTTTCTTTTACTTAACATTCCATTGTCTTTTCTAGCCACTTACCTGTTTTGAATGTGAAGTGTGGGTTAATTCAGAGAAAGTGCATCACTTTCACTAAAGCCTCATCACCATGTTTTGCTCTCATCCGCCCCAGACTCCCATGTTCCTTCTGACATCTGATGACCCCAACCAGGGTTTATTCTTCCTTTTGATTCCTGTTTCTTGTCTGTTAACAGTTTGACTTTGCTCCTTGCTTTCCTCTCTTCTGTTGAGTCCTCACAGTTACTGGCCACATGGATGCTCTGGCTTTCTGTATTTTTTCCCCCATAATTTCCATGTTTGACCAACTTATTCAGCTTCTGTTTTGGTCATCAAATTTCCAGTTGTGGACTGGGCTCTTTCCCTCTACCTGCTAACACATTTTCTTGGAGTCTTCCCTTGCCATTACCCACTGTCTCTTTGTTCTTAAAAATTACCTTTTTGGAGAAATGCAAGTAAAAGATTTAGTGGGGGAAAAAAGAATTGAAAGTAAGTGTATCCTAGATAAATGAACTATTTGGTTTGCGTAAATTAAACTGCTTGAGACTTTGGATGACAACAAGCTGGTTGAAATTATTGTCATTTCTTTCCCAATTGGGAAGACCAGATTCGTGTTAATACCTGAATGCTAACAAAAGACATAATTGAGAAATATAAGAATTTATAATAAAAATTAACAGTAAGGTATTAGGTATCATAAATGAAAGTTTTTAGAGTATTAATGTATTATTTATATTGATTAATATAATAGAACACTAAATCAATATAATATTGGAAATCATTTATACATACTTCAATATCACTATATACAGAACTTCACTATTGGTTTTCTGATGTTGCATCACAATTATTTGCTCACTTAGCTCCACCATTAAAATAAAATGTAATTTATCTAATCAATTTCTAACCTTATTCAAAAAGAAGATCATAAACAGTTTTTAGAACTACTACTTAGGTACCACATTTTACTCATTATTTCAAGTGTATAATTAAATAATTGGTTCAAAATTAAAAAAATTAAATGTATAATTCAATCTGCTTAATGTAACAATAAAGTTCATAGCATTATTTATTATCCTATTGCACTTTATTTTTGATGTCATTGTTTGCAAAGGGATACTGGAAGAGAGGCACTGATTTGGTAGGAAAGAATATTCTCTGGACACCTCAGAGAGAAGCCTCCATGCAGAAGAGGCAACTACTCTGTGACTAGATTTTAAGAAGTAATGGGATTAAATTTCATCTGCAAGCTGTGAATTAAAGGAAAATGGAAGCAAAAATTCCTTTCCAAAAAAGATAGGCAAGGAATCAAGAAGACAAATGGCTAGCAGAATCTGCAATTGAGATGAGAAAATTGGTCAAGTAACTTTCAATGGGCAAATGTGAATTTGAGCTACAAGAGATTTCCTGAAACTTTGGGCACAGGAAACCATGTCTAGAGTGTCTGTAGCCCTGCTAACAGCTGGAAGAGAAGAGACTACTAACTGATCTTGC
The DNA here is from genome assembly GCA_004026585.1 of Noctilio leporinus. NCBI lineage: Eukaryota > Metazoa > Chordata > Mammalia > Chiroptera > Noctilionidae > Noctilio > Noctilio leporinus. The sequence goes on along the minus strand of PVIW01004831.1, from coordinate 113,014 downwards.
AGGTCAGGACATCAGGTCAAAAAGTGCAGTTTTCTTGGTCTTCTTGAAGGCAGTAGGCTTTATTTCTAGTGGCAAAGTGTGTTGTGATCACTAAGTATGACTTTCAGTCAATTTCACGTGAGTATAAGTATATATGCAGAAGGTGAGAGAGAGATGAAGACAGGGACTGATCTATTGAGAGGAATTGCTCATACAAGTACAGAGCTGTCAAGTCTGAAACTACAGGGCAGGCTGGCAGTAGAAGGTCTCAAGCAAGAATTGATGCTGCAGTCTTGAGGCAGATTTCTTCTGTCAGAAACCTTAGCTTTTGCCTGTACAGTCTGTCAGCTGATTGGAGGAGACCCATAGACATTGTTGAGGGTCATTTCTTTTACTTAAAATCAACTGCTTGCAGATGTTAACCACAGCTACAGAATATCTTTCCAGCAACATAGATAGTAGTGTTCAATCAAATAACTGGGTTCCATAGCCTAAGTTGGTACATAAAACTATCATAGTCTACTCCTTGACAGTTTGGCACCTGTCCACATACACATACCCTTAAATCAGTAAAATCTCCATGAAAAAAGAGGAACAAAATCATACTCCTTTTTAACAGAAAACAACTTTCCTGTTATAGCCCCAACACACATATCCCCAGAAGGGAATATAATGTCCTTGGTTGGTGTTAACTCTTCTCAACATCTTATAACAATACTATGATATAATGTTAACTACTAGTAATAATAAAGGGATAAAGGAAGAAAGAAAACAGTCTAGCATGTATGTATGAATACTGGGTAGGATCTCTGATTCATATAAATCTGATTTGGCAACCCGATTCTTTGTGTGACCTCAAATATTAACATTAGTCTGTGGCAAAACATGTTATTTTTAATTCATTCATAAGAAATTTGCAATTACATGCCTTGGCTGGTAATTGGTCAGTGAACTGAGTGCCTGTCTATGAACTCAAAGGTCATGGGTTTGATCCCCAGTCAGGGTAGATGCCTGGGTTGCAGGCCAGGTCCCCATTTAGGGACAAGTGAGAGGAAACTCTTGCAAAACGATGTTTTTCTCCCTCTCTGTCTCCTTCCCTTCATCTCTCTTTAAAAGTAAATAAATGAAAAGTTGTGATTATAGTTGACATACAATATTATATTACAAGTGAGAGGAAACTCTTGCAAAACGATGTTTTTCTCCCTCTCTGTCTCCTTCCCTTCATCTCTCTTTAAAAGTAAATAAATGAAAAGTTGTGATTATAGTTGACATACAATATTATATTATTTTCAGGTGTATAACATTGTGATTAGACAGTAATTAACTTTTGAAGTGATAATCCCAATATATTTAGTACACATTTGGCACCATGCATAATTATTACCATATTATTGACTATATTTCCTAAGCTGTACTTTACATCCCCATGACTGTTTTTATAACTGGTAATTGATCATTTTTAATCCCTTCACTTTTTTCACCCATTGCCCTGACTGCCCCCCTCCTACCTGGTGACCATCAGTTTCCTCTCAGTATCTATGTATGAGTTTGTTTCTGTTTTTGCCAAATATGTTTTTTCTCTCATTACTTATGTAAGGAAGTAAGACATAAAACTCTATTGTCAGGTTTTTCTTTTCAAAGTAGATTTCATGCCATATATCAAACAAGATATTCAAGTCAATTAAAATGTGCTGCAGTAAATGTAAATCAGTCTCCAGAATTTAAGCCAAGCTCACCTTCATGAAAAGTGAAAGAGAACTACAGTAACTACTGAGGATACAACAGTAAACAGGACAGATTTGAGCCCTGATTACTGGCTCAGTGGATAGGCGCTGGCCTGTGAACCCAAAGGTCACTGGTTTGATTACCAGCCAGGGCACATAACCAGGTTGCAAGCCAGATCTCCAAGCCAGGTCCATAGCTGGAGGCAGGTGAAAGGCAACCATACATTGATGTTTCTCTCCCTCTCTGCCTCTCTTCCTGCCCTCTCCCTGCCCTTCTCTCTAAAAAGTAATGAATAAAATCTTAAAAAAAAAAAAAAAAGCAAGACAGATTTAGTCTTGTGAAGTTCTGCCACAAGGCTGGGGATAGAGAGCTTGTCAGACAGAGCTCACATAGAATAAAAATTTAAAAAGGCACATAAGTCTCAGAGGCAAATTAAATCTTGCTGGTATCACAAGCAATGCTTTGTTAAGTCTGACTTCTACTGGTTGTGTTTATTTATTTTCTTTGGTAATCCCTTGGAGTTTATAGAACTACTTAGAATATTTCATAATGTTTCATATGTGCCAAATATAAGCATCTATTCATACTTAGACTGGTGATGTAGAGAGAACATGGCGCACCATGAGACTCAGGAGGATGCAGGCAATAATTTCAGTAAGATCACTGCCTAGGTTCAAAAATGTCATGAAACGAGGTTCTGGTATTAGTGAGCCTACGTGGTCAAAGCTGGGTGAGATTTATTCTAGTAATGTTAGTAGAAAAAGTGGTTTGACTATAAACAGGCAAGTACGTTTTGAGATCAGTCTTTAAAGAAGTATGTATAATACTGAAAAGGAATAGATTATTGAGCCATCATGAATGTCACAATAGACCACTTCATTGCCCATAAAATTTAATCTCACTATTTGACACATTATAGCCTAGATACCATGCTGTATTTTTCAATGTAGATCTGATCTTTATTTTTTAATGAATAATACATGACCACAATATCTGAAAGCTGACCCATTATTTATATACCTCATTCAACTTAGAAAAAATCTATTCAGAAAAAAATCCTTTTATTTTATTTGAAGTTGGACTTCAATAGAAAATATGTGAAGATGTTATTGTACACTCTGTGAAAGGAAATAGGTACAATGAAATCCACAATTCTCCCAGGTAAGCACATACTCTGCATATGGTTCATAGTAGTTAAATGGCCCAGACTGACCTCACAGAGGCTTTTTCTCAACATTAAAGATAAGAGGTGGGTCCATATGTTAATTTAGAGCTGTAAAGAAGAATTACATTAGGGAAGAATAAAACATTTTGAGAAATTAATTTTTCTAATTCATGTACTTGGATTTTACACTGAAAACTAACATGATTACCCAAGCACTGTGCAATGTTAAAAATGTAACAAGACATATAAAAATACATTCCAATTATATTTACTAGCAGTTAAAATGTAAAATACCTCATCCAATGTTGCCAATACACAGACAAAGACTCTGCCAGGTCCTTCAATGACATATAACTTTCTTTTAAATGGTAACCATATAACATTATTATTAATTTATTTTCTTAATCAAAACTTCTCAATAACATTAGAGAAAATAAATTAAATTTGGAACAAACAAAACTGAAAACTGGGGTAAAACAGTGGGAAGTTATGTTGAGAGGAGAAGAACTTAGCAAGTACTCATCTTTAAGTATCTGAACCTACCTCATTCATTCAACATTTATTTAATTAACCCTATATGGGCACATTGCTCTTCCAGGGACCCAGGACACATCCTTGAACCAAACTCCAGTCTAACCATCTCAGGATTTTTATTCTACTTCCATAGGGAGTAAGAGCCACAATAAGAACAACAAGAAATTCAAGAAATTTTTAATCCTAATATGGGTAGAAGGAAAATCCTGAATGTTTTTTGTAATCATTGTAATTACTTCTAAGAACTTGTCATAAAGAGGCTTTTAAGAAAGTGGGATGGTAAACATCTTACATGCCTCCTAGAAAATTAAAAGGTAGCATTATTTTGACTGAGACATTTCCATTAAGCAAGCTCTTTTTTTAACAGTCTCTACAACACCAAATATCAAATGCAAAATGGAAATGTTCAGTTAGTTATCCATACATTTCTTAAGATTTAATTCAAATACAAGAGCAATAGATTTCTTAAGTATTCTAGGTCAAAATGGAGCAGTTGGTAAATTATTGTTTAGGATGATAAAAAGGCCCTAAGTAACACTTAACAAAATAAAAAGTTTTTTCATAAATGTATTTTCTTATTTATTTTCCATAAGATTAGATGGTGAGTCAGCCCTCTAATGTTTTATAACAAGAAAAGTTCTTTTTAAAAATCATTATGTTTAAAACTTGTGAAATTTCTTTCTTTAAGAGAATCTTAACATTTAACCTTAATTACTGACATAATATGTGCTCAATTCAGAAAATTTGGTAACTACTGAGAGGGGAGAATTGGAGATAACTCTGAATGGCCTTCATAAGTACTTTTACAAGTTTTGGTGCGTGTCCCTTTTTGTTTTCTATAAAATATTTTTTACATAGTATAAATCACTTCTTATCATGCTATATAGCCTGTGTCATTTCAAACCCTTCCAAGTTGCTTTCTTCCCCTTAGCAATCCAAAACATGTTCCTGTGCCATTAAGTATTTCTATTTGTGGCATGTATGTTTCTCTGTAAGTATAAAAATGTTTTGAAATGTATAAAAATATTATAAAAACTTTTTATTTTCTAAGGGGTAAATGACATGCCCACTTTAAAGGCTGTGTGCTGTGTGTGCACCTGCAGGGGTATTTTCCCATATTGTTCTCTGGAAAGTCACCCCTTTAGGTTTATGACCCTTCGTTGCCTTTCTAAATGTTCATAACTCACAACAAAGTTTTTTTCTACTCCATTTATTCAACATTATCCTGACTTCTCTCATAGAAGAAACAGATGGCATTAGAAAAAATCCTCCAACTTCACTTGTCATCTCCAAAGTAATTTATATGTTTGTCCATGATTCTTACTTTTCCTCCTTGCTCAGTTTTCTCTAACTTCTCTGTGTATGATCTTTCCTTATGTTCTGAATCCTGTCACCTTTGTACCATGCCTGAGACCATACACCAACATTTATCATGGAGTTTGTTCATTTTATCTACCTGATTATATTTCTTGGCAAAAAGTTTTAAATAATATTTATTGTTATATAAATATCAATAGATATTCATTTTTTAAAAATTGTCATTTATTTTTAGAGACAAGGGAAGGGAGGGAGAAAGAGAAGGAGAGAAATATAGATCAGTTGCCTCTCATATGCGCTCCTACTCAGAATGGAACCAACAAACTTTCCCTTTGCAGCATGATGCCCAGCCAACTGGGCTACACCAGTCAGAACAGATGTTCCTTTTTTAAAATGAAAATAAGCTTATCATTAAAAAAAGACTATTTCTTTTAAAATGGCATTCCATGTTTTAATCCCTAAAACTGATAATTTATGTTTTCTAATTTTTTCATCTCTTAACTCTAGGAATTTATTAATTTTACTAGTTTTTTTAAAGAACTAAAATTTAAGTTTTCCTTTATGCCTTGGTTGATTTCTGCTTTTTAAAAATTTTTTTCTATTTTTTTCTAATTACTTTTGTGATTCTTCTGTAAACCACATGTTGCTTAATTTCCAAAAATATTTAGGGCCTTGCTGTACTTATTATCATTTATTTATTTTTATTTTATTTTATTTATTTATTATTTATTTATTTTATTTTTATTATTTATTTTTAGCTAAATTTTACTCTTGTGACAGAAAGTTCTCTGAATATGTAAATACATTAATAGTCTTCTGAAATTTGTTTTATGGCTAGCAAATGCTCTGTTTTGGTACATGCCAATATGTATTTGAAAAGTCTATTTGTTCTGTACTTCTGTGGTCTATATTAAATTTAAATAAATTAAGTCAAAGTTATGTTTCTGTTTATTGTGTTTTTCAAAAGTTTTATATTCTTAGTGATTTTTGGTTTGTTTGTTTTACCAGTAAAAAGAGCATGTACTCAAATCTCTCATGTTTATGGATTTGATTGTCTCATTTTTGAATTTTGCCCATTTTGTTCTATATAGTTTATTTATTTATTTATCTATTATCTTCATAGAGAGGGGAAGGGAGAAAGGCAGAGAGGGAGAGAAACATGAATGTATGGTTGCCTTTCACCTGCCTCTAGCCATGGACCTGGCTGAAGACCTGGCTTGCAACCTGGTTACGTGCCCTGGCTGGGGAATTGAAACAGTGACTGTTGGGTTCGCAGGCCAGCGCCTTATCCATTGTGCTACCAGCCAGGGGGTTGTTCTATATATTTTAAGCTAGAAGATTAAGTGCAAACAAGTTTAAGGTTGTTATGTTTTCCTGCTCACTTGATCCTATCATTATGAAATATCCTCTTTATCCCTGTAACACTTCTTTCTTTAAGGGTAACTTTTTTAGATGTTAGTGATATAGATTGAACACTTATTTTTATTTAGAGTTTGCATGGTATATACATATATTTCCTTCCTTATATTATCAAGTCACCTGTGCCCAGAGGTATAAGGTGAATCTGTTGTAATTACCAATTGTTTTGAGATTGAGTCAACATTTTTATTTTGTTAAAATACTATAAGTTTAAACCACAAATATTTTTTTAAATTTTTAAAAATTTTATTGTTGTTGTATTACACCCATCCCTTTTTTGCTCTCCTCTGTCTCCCTCCCCACACACCCATTCCCCCCAAAGCACAAATATTTTTACTGTAAAATTTTATTACTTTTTTTATCCCATCAGTTTTTTATAAATTAAAGTATTGTATTTCCTCCGCTTATTTGGTTTATTGTTGTACTACATGCCACACAACGTTAGCTATTTTATTAGTGAAGGCTCTAAGGCATGAGCCACCTGTTTCTAGCCTGTCATCTGCCTTTGTAACAAATGTTTTTTTTGTGTGTGTTTTTTTTTAATGGAACAAGTGTCTTTTCATTTGCTTGTAATAATAAATTCATTTATTCATTTTCTCTGACAGCTTTCACACTACACCTACAAAGGTGAGTAGTTTGATCAAATTTATATGTTGCACAAAGAACAAAATATTTACCAGCAAATCCTTTATAGACACTGTTTGCTGACCTTACTCTTACCTCAACATGATCCCTGAATTGTTATGGTCTGTCTTAAATTACTATTACCATGGATAAAAAAAGTTTATCAGAATATTTAAATCCTATTTATCATCTTATATGTTCTGTATTATTTTTATAATGTAGGTTATTTCTACATATATTTCAAACCTCAAAAAGTATTATAATTACTACTTTACATAACACTTAGATTTACATACAAAATTACACTTTCTGGTCAGTCATCAGTCTTTTACCTTCTTACATTACTGTTATTTCATCTAGAACAATTTTCTTTCTCCCTAAAGAGCACCATTTAGTATTTATTTTATTGTGGGTCTACTCATGACAAATTCCTTCAGCTCTTTTTTCAACGGAAAATGTTTATTATTTGCCTCTATTTCAAATAAACTTTTTACTGATTGTTATTCTGGATAGAAAAATATTTTCTATTAATATTTAAAAGTTGGTATTGCATTATCTTCTATATTGTCTGTTACGTAATCAGTTGTTGAAATATACTTGTTCCTCTGAAAATGTGTCTTTTTTTCCCCACTCAGGCTGTGCTTATATTTTCCTTCCAGAAATTTTTCTATAATGTAGCTATGAGTGATTCTCTCTCTCTCTCTCTCTCTCTCTCTCTCTATTTCTCTCTCTCTAATGATTGACTTTACAGAAGTTCTTAAATTTATGGTTTGATGTGGAAATTTCTCAGCCATCAATATTTCTTCAAATATTATCTTTCCTTTCCCCTCCTTTGTCACTTCCTGGGACTCCAGTGTCTTTTTTTTTTTGGAAGTTTTATCATGGTGTTCCCTTCCCCCATTTTTATATCTTTTTCAATAAATTTTCCAGAAACTTTTCTTCATCTCATTTGCTGACCTTAACCTATAGCTAAATTTTTAAATTTAATGATGAATTTCAGATAATTTTCAGTGTCAAAATTTAGTTTTTTTCAGTTTTAAGTCTTTTAAGTTCATTTTATAAATACTTCATTATTCTGAATAATTTTAAATCTATTGTTTAACATATTCATTAATAGCAGATACATTAAGACCCAAGTCTATAACTCAAAAAGTTGGATTAACCATGCCTATTTTCCTATTGCTGTGTTTGTGTTTGTGTTTATGTGTGTGTTTTCTCTTGGTTTTGAATATTTTTTCTAATTTTTGACAAGGCTGTCATAGTTTGTGGAATATTAGACATTGCTTATGAAAAAGTGTAGAGGCCCTGATTGATAGTATCTTCCAATAAATATGACATAATTTTTTCTTAGCAGTCTAACAGAATAAGATCAGTTTACCATGATCTAGTTAAGGTAGTCTATTTCTAAATCATCCTCAATTAAGGAAAACAATGTTTCTGGATTCTCAATGGAAAAGCTAAGGAGTTTCTCATGGCTTCTTCTCTTTGAAGACTCTGAACTTTAGCACTTGGAGACCACAAAAATGTATGCTTAAATATTTGCTACTTAGCACCACATTCTGTTTGGTTTTTGAGCAAATGCTCTATGTATTAACAGCTTAGTAATTTGCAAATGTATCTTGAAAAATTGTGATGTGTCTGCTGGGCTCAGTTTTATGACTTCTTTTTCCATAATTTTAACCGTCAATCTTAGATTCCTTGGTAATTTGGAATTTCGAATTTTGTTTCCCAAGCCCAATAGACTACTGCAAGCTCTAACCTATTTACTGCTGTGCCACACCTACACTTTACAGGGAGCATCAGCAAGTCCCTCTATGAGCATTTAGTACAGTACAGACCTTACCATCCTCTTATATTTCTATTCTCCTGAGGGTTTGGTTCCTTGTACATCATTTGTCTTGTTCTCAAATCTGTTGATAGTACAACTTTTAAAATATTTATTTACATTTGTATTTTTTATTTTAAATAAGTTTTTATTAGTTTTCAATTACTGTTGACATACAATATTTTATTAGTTTTAGGTGTATAACCCAGTAAGTAGATATTATATAATCTACTAAGTGATCATCCCAATAAATCTTGCACCCACCTGACAGCATACACAGTTAATACAAAATTATCGACTATATTCCCTATGCTGTACTTCACATTCCTGTGACTATTCTGCAACTACCAATTTGTACTTCTTAATTCCTTCACTGATTTCAACCATCCCTCCAACCTCCCTCCTATCTGGCAACTGTCAAAATGTTTTAAAAAAAAAAGTAAAAAAAAAAATGTTTTCTGTATCTATAAGTCTGTTTCTCTTCTGTTTGTTCATTTACTTTGTTTTTCAGATGCAATTGTTGATAAAGATTAATTTATTGCCATTTATTAATCATAATTTTTTCTTCTTCATAAAAAATACCTATTCACATTTCATGTAATACTGGTTTGAGCCCCTTTAGCTTTTTCTTATCTGGGAAGCTCTTTATCTACCCTTTCATGCTAAATGATATTTTTGCTGGGTAGAGCAATCTTGTCTGTAGGTCCCTGTTTTTCATGACTTAGAATATTTCTTGCCTATGCCTTCTAGCCTTCAAAGTTTCTTTTGAGAAGTCACCTAGCAGTCTTATAGGGACTTCTCTCTAGATAACTAAATGCTTTTCTCTTGCTTCTTTAAAGATTTTCTCTTTATCTTTAACGTTTGGCAGTTTACTTATGATGTGTCTTAGAGTGGGCCTCTTTGCATCCATCTTGTTTCAGCCTCTGTGTTTTCCGGACTTGCATGTCTATTTCCTTCATCAAATTAGGGAAGTTTTCTTTCATTATTTTTTCAAATGGATTTCTAATTACTTGCTCTTCCTTTTCTCCTTTTGGCACCCCTATGATGCAAATGTTGGAATGCTTGAAGTTGTCCCAGAGGCTGCTTATACTGTACTCATTTTTCAAATTATTTTTATTTTTTGGGGCTGATTGGTTGTTTTTGCTTTTTCAATTCTCCAAATCATTGATTTGATTCTCAGTGTTATTCACTCTACTGTTGTTTCCCTATAAATTGCTCTTTATATTATTAGTTAGTGTATCCTTCATTTCTGGCTGGATCTTCTTTATGCTGTTGAGGTCCTCACCAAGTTCCTTAAGCATCCTTGTAAGTAGTGTTTAGAACCATGCATATGATAGATTACTTATCTCCATTTGTTTAGTTCTTTTTCTGGACTTTTGATCTGTTCTCTCAATTGGGTCATGTTTCTTTGTCTTTTCATTTTGGCAGTCTCCCTGTGTTTGTTTCTATGTATTAGGTAGAGTTGCTTCGACTCTGTGTCTTGGTAGTGTGGCCTAATGTAGTAGGTATTTTATAGGGTCAAATGGCACAGCTTCTCCTACCACCTGTGCTGGTTACTAAAGGTGCATCCTTCGTGTGGACTAAGTACACCCTCCTCTTGGTAATTGAGCCTTGGTTGCTTTTGGCAAGTCAGTGGGAGGGATTTTCCCAGTCCAGTCAGTTGCAAGGACTAGCTGTGACTACTCACCACCAGCCTCCACCTTTTGTGGAGGATCAGATATGCAGGGTCAGGATGTGATGCGCTGACATGGTCTGTGTCTGTCCACTGGGTACACAAGCCCTAGAGACTCGTGGGTGGTTCAGCCCAAGGTCCGCCACTATTTGTAACAGAGCTGCCCTACCTGATCTATAGAGCAGTCTAAGATGCTGCTACTTGTGCTGGGCTTTGAGATTCCTAGGAAAAATCAAGCTACGAATCTATTCTGGCTGCTGCTAGTGCTGAGCCTGGGATCACTTGGGAAGAAGAATGGGGACTGAGGGCTAAGGCCAGCTTTTGCTCATTTGAAAGGATTTAGGAAGTTGTGGAGCTTGAGCCAAGACCAGTCATTCAGATGGAAAATCTATTATTAACAGCTGTAAATTGAGTGAGATTAAGCCACAGGGGATCTATTGGGGCCCACCCCAGAAAAAACAGAGAAACTTGGAGTTCTGCATGGGCCAGACTAAACCTGTAAGTCCCAACCAGAAGGCTGGGAACGTAGGGTACATACATGTTTCCATGTAAAACCAGTGGCCCTGTGGGGAAGGGGACTAGATCATGGGTAAATACTTTAGTTACTATGAAGCCCGGCCTGCTCTCTCACCTAGCTTGATCCTTTGTTGTATCTTATTCTATGGACTGTGGAACTGTTTTAAATTTGAATGCACATCCTGACCTGAGTGAGATCTCCCTGCCCCCTGACTAGTTTTTCAGTTTCCCTGTAATTAGCATTGATTGAAAAGCTACGTGCCTCCAAGTTTACCCCTTTCAATAAAGGATCTTTAAGAACAAAGAACTGGGTCTTTGGCCTTGAGCCGCTGGTCAGATTTTCTTCCCCTTACACAGAGCTTTTTGGGATGTTTTTTGTCTCATTTGCAGCACTGACGGATTTTACTTTGGGTTGGGGTCCTCCACAGGGATCTTCAGGGCAGGGGCAAATATTGTTAGCCAGGTAGATGGAGTCTCAAATATGGCACCTGTCTGCCAGTTCCATGGCTCTGCCTGCCTTTCTGTCTGGGAGAAAGCTGTCCACCACCTCCTACCTTGATGACAGCCATTTCAGTTCATCCCTGCATGCCAGTGGTGCTTTCATGCTGCTACCCTGGTGCTGGACCTCAGAGGGAGTGAGTCAGTGTAAGTTCATGTGTAGGTTCTTTAAGAGCTCCTGCTTGGGACTCTAGAAGTTTCTTCCACCAACTCAATCCCCACTGGTTTTTGCAGCCAGAATTTATGGGGACTTATGTCCCTGGTACTGGTACCTTGGACTGGAAGCCAAATGTGGGGAAGGGACTCCTTGCTTCTGAGATATCCTTTCTGAGTTTTTTTCCACCACATGTGGGTGTGGTACCAGCCTGTTCTGCATCTCCGCCCCTTTTATCAGGATGAATGAAGTTTCTTTAATTCTGTAGTTGTGGACTACCATTCAACTCAATTTTTGCCATTTCTGAGTGATGATTGTTGTATAATTAAGTTGTAAGTTTGATGTGGTTGTGTGAAGAGAACCATGTTTACCTGTGCTGCCATATTGACCAGAACTCCTCAATTTATTTTCTATTTTGCTAAAGTTGAATCCATAACTAGTTTCTTCAGGAAGGTCTTAATGGAGTGATATTCCGTAAGTGCTTTTGTTTTGAAAAGTGTTTATTTGTTACATTTATATTAAAAGACAGTTTGGCTGTGTATAGCATTCTTGTAGCAAAATAAAATGTATAGTGCCCTTGTCTTCTTGCATAATATTGCTGAGTAAAAGTGTGAGGGCACCTGATATTCCCACCTTTCCTTTCACATGCAGTAATATATTAAATTAAAGTTGTTGGGCTGATACTGGTTAATAAGATTATATAGGTTTCAAGTGTACAGTTCTATGATACATCTGTACATTGTATTGTATGTTCACCACCCAAAGTCAAATAATCTTCCATCACCATATATTTTACATGTATTAATCTTTAGAGATGTATCTTTTATCCTTAAGGTTTAAAAAATATTGTCAGATATGGCATATCATTTCAATATGTAGGTCTAATCCTTTTTTGATACCTGGACATTTTTTTTTTTTTTTGATACCTGGACATTTTTCTTGTACTAAATGTTTAAATATTACATTGCTCATTTACTTTGATTTTATTCTTCTGGGACTCCACTTATGCCTATATTAAATGTTTTTCTTCCAACTTCTCTAGTTAAATGTTTCCTTCTATATTTTAACTCTTTATTTCCTTTATATTGAGTTTGTTTTACTTCATACTTTCCTCCCTGTCCTTTATATATTTTGAGTAGTTTCTGCTTTTTGTATTATTTCCAATTTTACTTTTATTTGAATTATGATTTCATCATTTCCTTTTAATTCCTTCCTTAACATAGATAACCTGTTTTATCTTTTTCATACATCTTAATTTCTTTCCTGAGGTCTATTATTCATGCTTTATATTCTTTAAAAAATTGTTTTTATTTTAAAGATTTTTATTGATTATTTCCAGAGAGATGGGAAGGGAGAGAGGCAGAGAGGGAGAGAAACATCAATGTATTGTTGCCTTTTACCTGCCTCCAGCCACAGACCTGGCTGGAGACCTGGCTTGCAACCTGGTTATGTGCCCTGGCTGGGAATCTAACCAGTGACCTTTGGGTTCTCAGGCTGGCACCTATCCACTGAGCCACCAGCCAGGGCTCTATATTCTTAATATATTTGGGAAATTGCTCCATTAAGATTCTGGAATATTAATAGCAAAATATTTGGTTTAAATTTTTATTTTTCTCTGGCAATATTATTCTGGTGAGATTTTATCATCTTTCTTACTTTTGATTTTTTTCTTCCATTTTTACTATAATATTTTTATAGGTACACATCTTAGGTAATTTTTCTTGTTCAAATAATTGAGGAATTTTACTTGGAGAGGGCCCTGTGATTTGATCCAGATTAGTGTTTGTTGTACATGTGGCACAGTGCTTACTTTTATTTCTCTTAATCCAGTTGATGGAAGATATTTAGGCAGATCACCTTATAATGCAAAAATCTTATATTACCTTTTTCATTTACCATATGGACAGACTATTTCTTTTTAATGGGACTTCTCTAAGTAATTTTTTGTTTATTCCTGGATCCTTTTTCAAACATATTCATGTTAGGGATTTTTCCCCTCAACTTTGGTTCCTATGTCCACTGGTAACAAACAAGGGTAGTGTGTACTCAATGACTAGCTTTTAATTTAAAAATAACATCTGCTAGTTTGTGGTGACCAACTGCTATAAATATCCTATCTCTACTTTTTTCTTTACAACTTCTGCCAAATTTGTAGTTTGGGATTTTGCTGACATATAGTTTATTTTAAGTTGGGTCTTGCCTCTTTCTTGCCTTTTTTTTTTTTTTTTTTTTTAAGATTTTATTTATTATTTCTAGAGAGAGGGGAAGGGAGAGAGGCAGAGAGGGAGAGAGACATCAATGTATGGTTGTCTTTAACCTACCTCTAGCTAAGGACCTGGCTGGAGACTTGGCTTGCAACCTCATTATGTGCCCTGGCTGGGGAATCAAACCAGCAACCTTTGGGTTTGCAGGCCAGTGCCTTATCCACTGTGCCACCAGCCAGGGCCTCTTGCTTTTCTTGATGCATTGGTTGGTGTCCAGTGAGAGAAGGACAGACTTGTAACTTTTCATCATCACTTTCAAATTGGATGTCTGATCTACATTTTTAATCTTAGATTTTTAAGAATATAAAGAAGGCATAAAAGTCTTCTGGTCTAAGCATTTCATTACTCAAAAAGTGAAATACAGATTAAAATAAAATGGTATTACTAAGGCCAATACCAAACATATTATAAATAGGAAAATAAAAATTTATCCCATATCTCTTCATTTGCAATTCGATGCCATTTAAACTACACAAACTATTCCATTTCACAATGGCTAGTGAGCTATGTCTCAAAGCAAGTACTTGTTAGCAGGTTAGGACAACATTTGCAAACTATATCGAACATCAACTGCTTGAGTTTATAGAATGAACTTTCATTTTCCATTGTTTCCATTTTGAAATAAAATGTTCTAACTTTTTCATGATTGTGTATGTTTTTGTGGGTTACATGATTGAATATAAAAAAGAATGATTTCTTTTTCTATGATTCCATTTTATTATTATCTACAATATAACCACATTTACCTTAGCTATTCAGTTTAATTTATCCTCTTTTATCTGAATGCTTAGGCCAATACAAATGTTATTTTTAATAGAATTTTTAAACTTTATTTTCATTGTTTACACTTTTACAGATGTCCCTGTTTCCTGCCCTTTGCCCACCTCCACCCAATTTCTGCCCCCGTTTCCTCTGGCCATCACCACACTGTTGTCTGAATCTATGGGTCATATATATATGTTCTTTGGCTACTCCCTTCACCTCCTTTGTCCAGTTCCCCCTCTCACCTCCTCTCTGACAGCTGTCAATATATTAATAGAGTTTTGATTTGGAATAGTGAATAAATGATGACTGAGAACTTATACATAGGAACTTTCCCATTTGATAGCTCAGTCCTCTGGAAACCTATGCTACATTTTAAATGAGACTGTGAATTTGGTACAAGCTTAATGACTCTAGTCTGTCAAGAATCAATTGTTATTTTCAGTGCTTATATTATGTATGGATCTTTATTGAAGTGTATAATTCACCTATTGCTGCATAAACTAACTACCCCTAATCTTAGTGGCTTAAAATTTGTAATTTCTCACTGTTCCACAGCCTGAACTGAGCTCAGATAGGTGGTCCTTCTGTTTCATGTGGTGATTGCTGATGTTGAGTATCCAAATGGCTTCTTCCCTTACATGTCACAACCCTTCATCCACATAGTCTAGTCAATCAATTAGGGTAGCTAGATTTCCTTAAGTAGTGGCTCAGGGTTCCAAGAGAGAGCATTACAATACAAACCCCAATATGCAAGCTTGTTACTGTTCTATTGATCAAGGTTAGTCAGATGGCCAAGCTCTGGGTCAATGTGGAAAGGACCTATGTGAGGGGGTGAATACCAGAGACTGATGCTTTAGTAGGCCACCTGTGTAATATCTACGACAGGTTCCTTCTGGTCTCTGTTGATTCATATCTTCCTTGAAAACTAGACTTATATCTCCCTAAATTCCATAACCTCATTCCATTATAATATCAGACAAGAGTGACCAAAGCTCTTGGAGAGAAATTCCACAGATGCAACTTTTTAAGCATTGTCTAGAGTACAGAGCACTGTAAACTGAAAATCAATTTATCTCCCCCCTACACCTCCCAACTGCAATTTAAAATGGTAAGATAGAGGCAGGATAATTTAAACTAATACTCCTATTCAAAGGAGAAGTGGTGGTATGTGTGTGGAACATAGTAGTCACTGGTTCACAGCAATTCTAAAATCCAGCTAGGCAAATATTTTTAGATTCCCCTCCTCTGGAACTTGGAGAAAAATCTCCTCTTATATCCAGTTAGGAAATCCTGTTCAGCTTCTGATGAGCACAACTAGTGTTGTGCTCTAGGCTAGTTTGCATTGTATATGAATTCAACAGACATATAGTAACTTCTCTAATATACAATATCTGAATTAAGGATTATAGGACAATTTGAGAAATGACTAGGAAAATCATTATTAAGAAAACTTGATATGTTAACACAAGGTTTTTCCTTTTGGGTATCTCTTTCATTTACTAGGTTCCAAATTTGTGAGATGGCTCAAGTCTGAAAACAATTTTTCTTTAATATAGTTTGAACAGTCTATAGATGGAACAATATCTCTGTTGGGTATCTAGTTACCTTGTCTAAAGAAGCTCTGATGTTCTATTAATTATCCCCACAGATATCTGCAGAACAAGCTTCCCAGTTTGTCATGCCAATCTTGCTGCTAGTTGAAATTGTTGTTACCCATTTTGTTTCTGGTGGTTGAAATAACTAGGCTGATTATTTGGTGATTCTATCATCCCTTTATTACCCAGGTTCCTCTTTATGTAAGAACCCTGGTCTTTAGGTGACAGTTGCTACTTAACTTATTAACAATTCTGGTTCTTCATTCAGTTATATTTAGTGCCTGAGTTTTCTGTCTGCAGTAATATCAGCCTCTCTAGCAATTCCATCCGGACCTTAAAATCCTCTTGCTTTATCATTTGCCATTAACAGTTCTACTTCATGCAGTAAGAACTATCAGTATTTCCAAGCTTCAATGCTCCAACTGAGCATTGTATTAGCACCATCTCTGCCTTCTGAGGCTTGCCAGGATGTTAAAATCTCTATCGCAGGAAGATGAATCCATATTTAAAAGCTCTCCATTATCCAACTTAATGTTTCACTTGACCTGATTCATCTCCCTCAGTGTTCAGTCCCAAATCTTGCTGGTACATGCCAGCTGTTTTCCAACTCTTTTGACTCTGCCATACCTTTTGTTTTCCTACCTTTAAGGAGCCCAACTCTTCCTTTACCTGGTCATGTGGTAGCTGGAGCCTAATTATTAATCTGGGGGTTAAGGGAGGAGACAGAGATAAATGATGAGACAGGATGATGTATCTTGTCTTCTAAGGCACAAGCTTATGCATTTTTGTCAAGCAAGGAGGAAATCCTAGCTTTCATCAGGGAGCAGTGGTTTATTTTTCTGGGCACAGCATATTCAGAGGAATCTGGAGATTTAAGTGCATAGAATCATAGATCTAGATGTTACCAACACAAGCTACAGGGTCCATGCCTTCCTAATCTGGGTTCTGATCATGGCATAGCTGAGGAGTTGAGGTCGAGAATTTAAACTTCTCTGGAGTTCTGCTATTCAGAAAATGATGTCTTGGCCCTGGAGGTGAGAATTTCTTTACATGTTGCCTAGGAGACCCTCTGTATTTCACAATTTTTTTTATATTGGTGACAAATCACGTTGGGCTATTTGTTTTCCTCCTTTAATGAACCAATGGCTCTTGTACAGCCATTCAGCTCCACAGTCCTTATCAGTACAATTTTCCCAAACCTCTCATGTGACTGAGATAGTACACCATCAAGTCCTTCCTTTCTACTGCCAGCCCATTCTAGTTCACCCATAAAAAAATGTAGCAATTATATGGAAACCACATGCAGAGACTTATCAGTGCTGGAAATGATGCCCTCAGGGTTGGAGTGGGATCCAGCTCCAAATTCATTTTAGAGTTTGCTCCCTAGGACCACTCCTGATACCAACTGTCACAAGTTTTCTGTTGATAAATATTCCTAGGATCACACATTTAAGGGGTAAGGTCAGTAGGAAATGGACAAAAAAAAAAAAAGAAAAAAGAAGTTGAAAAAAGGAACTTGTTGTACTCCTGAACTCAGATTGTCTTCCAAGGACTGAGTAACCTTGAGCAAAGTGGCTTTGTTCTACTGAGGGCAATTCTGGAGAGAAGAGTTGTGAGTTTCCCGTAGCCAATACTCCCAGTAGCTGAGAGGTGAGTACCTGCATAGTGTGCCACCTCAGGCACTACAAGAGCCAACTACTAGTCACATCTAGGCTTTTGAGCTGACATCTTTTTAAAAAATATTTTATTTATTACTTTTAGAGAGAGGGGTAGGGAGAGAGGCAGAGAGGGAGAGAGATATCAATGTGTGGTTGCCGTTCATCTGCCTCCAGGTACAGACCTGGCTGGAGACCTGGCTTGCAACCTGGTTATGTGCCCTGGGTGGGAATTGAACCAGTGACTTTTGCGTCCTCAAGCTGGTGCCTTATCCACTGCGCTACCAGCCAGGCCCTATTTTACTTATTATTTATTTATTTATTTTTAAAATATTTTATTCATTATTCTCAAAGAGAGAGGAAGGGAGACAGGCAGAGAGGGAGAGAGACATCAATATATGGTTGCCTTTCACCTGCCTCCAGCCACAGACCTGGCTGGAGACCTGGCTTGCAACCTGATTACGTGCCCTGGCTGGGGAATTGAACTGGTGACCTTTGGGTTCGCAGGCTGGCACCTTTCCTCTGTACCACCAGCCAGAACCTTCCAGCTGATCTCTTATAGTGGACATTTTTAAAAAATCATTTCTTTCATTTCCTGTTTACATGAATTTTTTTTAGGATTCTTTCTTCACCATTCACTTTCCCCTATACCCTTTTCTACCTCCACCTTCCTCACTCCCCCTAGCAATCAACACACTGTTGCCTGTGTCCAGCAAGTTCTTTCTCTTTCTTTCCTTTTTTGCTCAATCCCTCCACCCCCTCAGCTCTTCCTTCCTCCTGCCCCTGCCCTCACCCTAAGCTGTCAACCTTCTTTATAAAGGCATATTTTAAAAATCTACTCATATTCTTTCTCTCCTCCCTCTGGTAATAGCATTCACCTTTTCCAGAGAAATGGTTTTCTTCAATTTAATCATGTGCTCTGAAACTTCATGGCCATCTTTGTACACATCTTCCCAAAGATGATCACCTGACCTCAACAAAATCAACCAGTGTGTTCCACAACCCCCCACAACTGCAAAGATTAGCTCCTGAATCAATTTAGCTCTGTGAATGTCTTTCATGATAAATTCTCAACAGTAGCTTATTGAAATATAATCACATGCCATAAAATGTACCCCTTTAAATTACATAATACAGTCATTATTAGTACAGAGACCCACAAACAAAAGCACTATCTACTTAAATTAATTAATTTTTAAATATTTTATTTATTATTTTTAGACAAAAGGGAAGGGAGAGTGGGAGAGAGACATCAATGTGTGGTTGTCTTTCACTTGCCTCCAGCTACAGACCTGGCTGGAGACCTGGCTTGTAACCTGGTTATGTGCCCTGGCTGGGAATTGAACCAGCGACCTTTGGGTTTGCAGGCTGATGCCTTATCCACTTTGCTACCAGCCAAGACCTATTTTATTTATTATTTATTTATTTATTTTGAAAAGATATTATTCATTATTCTCAAAGAGAGGGGAAGAGAGAGTGTCAGAGAGGGAGAGAGACATCAATGTATGGTTGCCTTTCACCTGCCTCCAGCTACAGACCTGGCTGGAGACCTGGCTTGCAACCTGGTTATGTGCCCTGGCTAGGAATCGAACCAGCGACCTTTGGGTTTGCAGGCCAGCACCTTACCCTGTGCTACCAGCCAGGGCTAATTTTAGAATATTTATATAACACTGGAAAGAAACCCTGTACTCAGCAGTCTCTACATCTGCTTCTAACCCCAATCCTTGGCAATCACCAATCAACTTTCTGTTCCTAAAGATTTGCCTACCCTGGACATTTTATGTAAATAGAATGATAAAATATGTGGTTTTTTTGTTACTAGGTTCTTTAACTTGGCATAAAGGTTTCATGTTAAGTACACATCAGTACTTATTTCTTTTTTTATTACAAGGTAACATTTCATTGTATGGTTATACCACATTTTTTATCCATTCATCAGTTGATGGAAATTTTGGTAGTTCTCACTTTATAACTATAATTGATAATGCTGCTATGAACATTCGTGACTATAATATTTTAAACTTGATACCAGATTGAGTAACTCACATGGCCATGCATTTTCTTCACCTGAGCATGTTTTAAGTTTTGGAGGGAGCTATTCTAGAATTCCAGAATTAGAAAAAAAGAAGTGGAAGAAGAGAAACCAATACTTTATTTCTGTTTTCCACAAGGAAAAGGTACACCATACTCTTCCCCAAATTAATAAACTCATTTTACATAAACTGCTTTGAGCAGGGTTTCCATCATGTGCAGATAAAAGAGTTAAAGCTAACACATGACTTCTGCTAAAATTTCAAACAATGCTACCAGTAGTGAAGCTGTTTAAATAACAAAATTCTAAAGTTTAGAAATAATTTCCAACTACTTTCTAATTACACCTTCCTCATCTCTGTGAAAATAACTTGCCTGTAGAAATAATAATCCCGTCCTAACTTTTTTAAATTTAATTTTACTGTTGTTGTATTACATCCATCCCCTTTTTACTCCCCTGTGTCCCTTTCCTCACCCACCCATTCCCCCCAAAAGTCAATCCCACTTATTGTCCATGTCCATGGTTCTTCCATTCTAGTTTCCTTACTAAACTGCTCCCTTTCTTTGCCTCCTTCTTCCCCTTCCCTCTACCCTCTGTCCTCTGCAGGTCTATTCATTGTATTCATGTATCTGGTTCTGTTTTGCTTGTTTGTTTGTTTTGTTCATTATTGTCTTATAATGGGTGGGATCATATGGTATTTGTCTTTCACTGACTGACTTATTTCACTAAGCATAATACTTTCCAGTTCCATCCATGTTGTTGCAAAGGGTAGGAATTCCTTCTTTCTTTCTGCTGTGTAGTATTCCTTTGTGTAACTATACCAAAGTTTTTTGATCCACTCATCTTCTGATGGGCACTTAGGCTGTTTCCAGCACTTGGCTATTGTAAATAGTGCTGCTATGAACATAGGGGTACATAGGTTCTTATGAATTGGTGTTTCAGGGTTCTTCGAGTATAGTAACAATATCACTTTGAGGCATTAATAAGTTAAAGTTGGTTTTTATTCATTTAGCTGCCCTATGTCTTTTGATTGGTGCATTTAATCCATTTACCTTTGTACCTATGCTTCTGTCTGTCTCTCTGTTTCTTCATTTTCTTAAAGCAGACCCCTTAGCATCTCTTGCAATCCTGGTTTGGTGGAGATGTATTCTTTTAGACTTCTTTTGTCTAGGAAACTCCTTATTTCACCTTCCATTTTGAATGACAGCCTTGCTGGGTAGAGTATTCTTGGTTGCAGGCCTTTGTTTTTCATTGCTTGGAATATTTTTTGCCATTGCCTTCTGGCTTATTGTGTTTCTGTTGAGAAATCACCTGATAACCTTATGGGAGCCCCCTTGTATGTTATTAGCTGTTTTTCTCTTGCTGCTTTTAGGATTCTCTCCTTGTCTTTGAAATTTGCCATTTTCATTATGATGTGTCTTGGAGTGGGCCTGTTTGGGTTCATCTTTCTTGGGGCCCTCTGTGCTTCCTGAGTTTGCATGACATTTCCTCTCCCCAAGTTAGGAAAGTTTTCTGTCATTACTTTTACAAACAAGTTTTCTATCTCTTGGTCCTCCTCTTCTCCTTGTATCCCTATAATATGGATGTTACTATGTTTCATGTTGTCCTGCATCTCTCTTAAAACCTCTTCATTCTTTTTCAGTCTTTTTTCATTTTGTTGCACTGTCTGGGAATTTTTTTCTACATTGACCTCCAGATCGATGATATGATCCTCTGCTTTCTCTAGCCTGCTTTCGATTCCTTCTACTGTGTTCTTCAATTCAGAAATTGTATCAATTTCTTCCTAGCTCTTATTGATGGTGTCTATGTTGTTTTTAATGCTGGTGTAGTTCTCAGTAAGTTCCTTGTAGCTTTCCTGAAGTTCTTTGTAGCTCTCCTGGAGTTCTTCATAGTTTCCCTAGAGTTGTTTGTAGTTTTCTTTGAACTCACTGAGCTCATTGAGCTTCTCTATCATCCTTATTTTGAATTCCATGTCTGAGAGTGTGTTTGCCTCTATTTCATTTTGCACTCTTCCTGGGGGTTCCTCCTTTCCATTTGCTGAGGGTTTATTTCTTTGTCTCCCCATTTTAGGTGGCTCTTATTTGTTTCTGCTTCTTAGATTGATCTGCTTTGACTTACTATTTAGTGCTGTGACCTTCTGTGGTATAGAGGTGCACTTTTTACTTCCTGGATTTATGCTTGGTAACATCAGCTCATGTCCCAGTCTGGGCCTAGTCAGCCAGTTGGAGACTACCAGATACCAGAGAGCCACTGTCTTTGTCTCCTTTAGTCGTTAATCCAATCAGTCTGTGATCTGAGGTCAGGTTTAGGCACCTTGGTCACCTTGTGATGAATCGGCTCTTCTGTTCTGTCCTTGGTAATAAGGCTTCTCTCCAATTGGTGTTCTGTTGGTTATTCTGGATGATTTCTCCTCAATTAAGTTGTAATTCCAGTTTGGTGTTGGGAGGAGATTGGTGGAGCTCCATTTACTCTGCCGCCATCTTGGTTCTCAGTAATCCTCAGTCTTAAAGCACCAAACTCCAAACCTTACTTTGCTCAGAAGTCTCTCTAATGGAATTTTATCACCTCTTCCACTTTAGACTTAACCAATCTCTTCTGCACCCTTGTTTAGTGTTTAATTTTATGAAAATCATTCGTTTACGTATCTGCCTTCTTCATTAGATTGAAAGCTCCTTGAAATCTGGATTTTTTTCTTGTTCAGCTTTGTATTTCTAATAGTTCTCACACTAATTAATTAATCATTTATTAATTTTTACATATTTGTCACCTGCTCTATATTGGAAACTACGATGAGCCAAAATTATTAAGATCCTTATAGCACTTATATCTTATTATGAGAATGCTATATTTAAATCAATTAGAATAAATAGTACTATTATGATAACAGCACTTCTTATTTTTAATGTTATGGTAAAAATAAGAAGTATAGGGGGCAAGAAAGTCACAAGAAGATGTAGTCAATTCTACTAATATTATTGAATCTTAGACTGATAGGCAGATCCACTCTAAGCCCCAGGAGGTAATCCCCTTTAGCTTCTGACAAGCATATGTAATGATTAAATCAAGGTTAATCTGTATTATGTGTGAGTTAACTAACTAGCCCATTCAGATTCTCAAATTGATCTGTTTAAGATCAGTTTGAGATGTACCAGGGAATACTTGCCTTTTCCTGGATTGAGATTACTTTAAAGATTGTATCTGCTGTAGTTTGATTGGTCAGGAGTAGGGGTAATTGATCCTCAGGGAAGGTTTCCCTCACTTGAAGACCATAGGCAAAACCTCTTATGTCCTGCCTTAATCTGCTAAATATCTCACAAAACCCATATTATTAACTCTATAATAACAGTATGTCTTCCCTACTGTAATATCGGAATACTCTATTAGACTTATTTCATAATTAATTTTATTTGTATGATGGGAAATATTGTAAGGATAGAAACCATGACATATAGTAGGTATTCACAGTATAATTCCTGAATGACTAGATAATAATTCATTGTAATAGAATTTTGCATATTCACTTTTTTTTATAGTCACTAGTGCTATTTTATGGTACATATTCATTGTGTCTATAAAATACAATTAAAAATTTTTTAAATTAAAATTTTAATAACTTTGTCTATTAATTATACTCTTAAGCTCTATTAGTGAATTATATATTTTATCATATTAAATATTCATCCTTGATATATCATTATCAGAGTCTATGTATATAGAAGATAATCAGTAAATAGTTACAGAGTAAAAACTTTAATCATATATTTTAAAATATATTTTCTTCAATATTATTTTCAGCCTTTTCAAAAATAAAAGGCAGATTTTTTTTTCAATAGAAACAAATGTAAGAAAATTTATACAAAATATTTTCAGTGGTACTCACAGGATTAACTATATTTCCTAACTTCCTCAGCCCAATTTTTTGAGGTGCTCTCCCACTTAGATCACCATCCCCCTTATTTCCTCTGTTTTTGTGGCTATTCAAGCTACCTCCCTACCCATGGCTTTAACTCTTATCTCTTTTCAAAATAGTTTTAAATACCCCTCTCCTATGTATATTTGACCTACACTCACACATAACACATCCCTGAATAATGCCTCATCTTTCCTTCAAAAGCATACATGATATTTTTGATTGAGGAGATCCTCAGGAAGAAATGATTTTTTATTGGTCCCAATAAGGAAGGCCTCTGCTTGCTCCCTGCATTCTTCAAAGGTTCAGGCTCCATGAGCTCTACAAGA
The DNA here is from genome assembly GCA_004026585.1 of Noctilio leporinus. NCBI lineage: Eukaryota > Metazoa > Chordata > Mammalia > Chiroptera > Noctilionidae > Noctilio > Noctilio leporinus. Next base: position 89,036 of record PVIW01004831.1, on the reverse strand, counting down.
AGTCTGTGACAATATGGAAACTGTACTGCTGAGAGGCCTGTATTCTGAAATCTCATAGACAACTCATAAATTGATACTGCGCAACTGGTCTCTCAGAAGGTGGGAAATGTATGCCAGACTACCCACAGGACAGGTGCAAAATGAACTCTCCAAAGGTCTGCAGGAGATACTGTTCTCTTGGGATTGGTTTCATGTTATAAACATTTTGGGAAATGAAAACTCATGTGTTTAGGGAGAATTCTCACCATAAATTGCCACTTTCTGTTCTCATTCCCTTTTTAGCTCTTTGTAGAGGCCTTTATGCTGACTTCCTTTTCTTCTTTGAATGGGTGTTTCAGACATACTGTAATGACGTTTGCTTTTCAGGTCATAGTCTAAGATAAAGGATTCATGAACATGGACAACAGACAGGGTGGTGATTGCTGGGGTGAGGGGAGTATAAGAGGATAAATTGGTGATGGGAAAAAATATAATAAAGATTAAATTTAAAAAAAAGATAAACTCTGAACTTGCTTCAAATAAATATCTGCATTTTCATCTCTTCTAAATGGTTAACAGGCTACTCACTACCCTATGAAATTGTGTGGTAGACATGGAAACTACCTTCTATATTCTCTCATAATTTTTGAATTGTGTCAAGTGACATAATTCTTAGAACCCTCCCTAAACAGTAATACCCTAGTTACACCACTGGTTGAAACATTATCTGCTTCTCTTCCTGTTGAAATTTTTCTCCAACCACTTCCTGTTGTTGTCTTTTGGTTTCAAACGTCCTCAATTTCAAAACTGCCTTATTATGATTTATTTATAAATACTACCTCTATAATTAAGTTATATGAATATTCTTGATCCATTCAGTGGTCCAAAGATATTTTTCAAATGCCACAGATCAATCTTGTGTTACTTTATCTTATACAATTTTCCCCACAGAATTGAAGCAGAATGTCTAGAAGGCAGACTTTTTGGAAGCCAGGGCAGTGGCTTATTATCACTGTATGTCCAGGACCCAGCAGTTTGTTTTGTATATGGTAGGCACTTACCAAACTCTTATTGCATGAATTAAATTAAAAAAATAAATTTCCAGAGAGAGAGGGGGAGGGAGAGAGGCAGAGAGGGAGAGAGAGACATCAATGTATGGTTGCCTTTTACCTCCATCTAGCTACAGACCTGGCTGGAGACCTGGCTTCCAACCTGGTTGTATGCCCTAGCTGGGAATTGAACCAGGGATGAATTAAAAATTAATAATGAAAACATGAAATGTTTCCTTTTATCAAGCCTGTAGAGTAGTGAAGCCAACAGGTTCAGATATTGAGAGATCTGTGGTGAATTAGGTGCTAAGAAAAACACTATTATATCTTAGGTAGGGAGTGGGGCTGAAATCTTAATCAAATTAATAATTATAAGGTAAAAATAAAAGAAAATTTCCAGAATTTACAAAGAAGTTGAAAACAACCAAAAAGATGAATGGAGAATTTTAGATTTCCTGAAATTCAACGTTTGATAGTATTGGTTGTTAAAACAGATTTACCAAGCAAACTCCTTTTCACTTGTTAGAACAGGCCAGAGTGTAGAGGGGGTAGTGTCAGCTGCAATATAGGCACAAACTTGGTTAGTTTGAAAAATCATCCTAAATCAAATAGAAAAGAGACAATTCAGCACTTCTACTCAACCACTTGAGAATAGAGGAAAGTACATAGTGCAGACAACCCTGCGAAAAGGAATATCAAAAAGCCTCTACAACCACCAATTAACAGTGAAATATTGCTCCATAGAAACTTAGAAAATTAATGCTAAAGGAAATGGAATATTCTCTCATATGTGTTTATTTAGAAGAATGTAAAAGAAATTTTTTATTAATGAATTTCCCCAAACACTCAACTTATCATCTTAAATTTATGCATTAGTTTCCTATTGCTGCTATAAGAAATTACCACAATTTCAGTGGCCTTAAAGGACACTGTTTCAGAGTCTTATAGTTCTAGAAGTCAGAAGTTCAAAATCAGTCTCACTAGGCTAACAGTCAAGGTTTCAGCAGGGCTGGTGCTTTCTGAAGATTGCAGGGGAATTCATTTCCTCATCTTTCCAGCTGCTAGAGGCCTCCTTGGATTGTAGTTCTTTCAGCATATTTCAGCACAGTGCTCTAATCTCTGTTCCTTGGTCATGTCTCTTCTGTTACCTTTCAGCTTCTATCTTATAAGTAGCATTGCGATTACATTGGCCCACCTGGATAATCTAAAATAATCTTCCCATCTAAGGATCCTTAACTTAATTCCACCTTCTGTGTAAGGTAAGGTAGTATATACACAGGTTCTGGGAATTATGATGTGAATATGTTGACAGGTCCCATTATACAGATTAGTATTAAAATAATTCAGTTAAATGTGAGAAGGGAGCCCTGGCTGGTAGCACAGTGGATAAGGCGCCAGCCTGTGAACCCAAAGGTTGTTGGTTCAATTCCCCAGCCAGGGCACATAACCAGGTTGCAAGCCAGGTCTCCAGCCAGGTCTGTAGCTGGAGGCAGGTGAAAGGCAACCATACATTGATGTCTCTCTCTCTCTCTGCCTCTCTCCCTAACCCTCTCTCTAAAAATAGTAAATAAAATCTTTTAAAAAATGTGAGAAGGGTTAAGAAAATGAAGAAAGCCTCCCACTAACAACAACAACAACAAAATATCATTGATAGGAAATTCCTTCAAACCTTTCCTATAAATGGTTCTAATTTTGAGCTAGCAAATAAAAAGCATAATAACAACCTCTGAGAATAATACAATTCAGTGTCTAAAGATCTGGACATGTTTTTCAAGAGGGAAGTTCTCCACTAATAAATAGACATGAAGAAGCAAAATATGATTTCACTGTATAATAGGTGGATGCTTTATTTAGGAACTAAAGCCAACAGCATTAGCAAAATAATCTAGTCCACATAAGGCCCACAAACTCAGCCCTGACAACTGCTGTAGGACTGCCAAAAGCAGCCTGAACTATCCACTTATTGGAAAAAAGACTCAGTGTGAGTCTTCTATAATCTCCACAAACTGGAAAATAATATTGAGAACATCAATATGTTACTTGAAAAAAGAACTCGAGGAAAAAGCCAATGGATTCAAGAGTCTGATATATTGAGAACCAGGAAACCAACTGTGGCTAGCATTTTTGTCCTCCTGTAATAGGTAAAATCAGAAACCTGTGATTACATGCTGTTGGTGGCCTTCACACTGAAAAGCATCCCAGTGTAAGAATTACTAAGTGCTTCCTCCCGAAGAACAAGAACCAAGAAATAAAATAACCCAGCACTTCAGACAGTCTCATTTCTTTAAGGGAAAAAGTTGAGGAAAAAAATAAAGTCACCTGTGACTAAAGATGAAATTGACATTGAGAAACAAAATCCAAATGAGTGAAAATATTTCTAAAGTGTCTTTTCATAAATGTATGGGCAAAGTTAGAATACATGTCACTTAAGTCACCACCTCAGTGACTATGTGATGGCCACACATTTTCCTTTTTCTGTGAAAACTGTTTACATAGCCTCAGCCAAATAGCACCACTGACATTGTAATGAATGATGAGTTCAGTTCATGCCTGTTTTTATTTTTATTTTATTTTATCTTTTTAAAAAAGATTTTATTTAAGAGGGGGGAAGGGAGAGAGGCAGAGAGGCAGAGAGACATCAATGTAGGTTGTCTTTCACCTGCCTCCACCAGCCAGGGCCATCATGTCTATTTTTAAATAAGGATATTGATGTTCATTTTTATGAGATTATTCTATAGAAAGTGGGTAGAAAAACAAAAACAATTTTGATGTGTATAGGTATAACATTGCTGTGATATCCAGGACATTTTTAGCAATGACTTAACGTGACCTTGAAAAGAATAGAGAATTGTTCATTAAGAGGGCAAGCTATGGATTCAAATTGAGGATTAAATTCCAGCACTGTCACTTAAAAGTTAAAAAACCCAGATTCCTCATTTATAAAATCCGGTTAAAACCATATTGTTTTAAAAACCAGATGACATGAACATTGTGAAATACTTACATAATAGCTGTTAACGGCAACAAATAATTACATTAAAAATAAATAAATGCGTTGAAACATTACTTCATTACTTCTGAACAAGAACTATGTTCTCATTCAGTACCTGAAACAAATATATGGTTGGAGTAATTTTGGAACTTTAATGAAAGATTTTAAAAGCTTTTCTAGTATAAAGCCTTATTAAATAAAGTAAATAGCCCATAATTTTAAATATATATATTTTAAAGATTTTATTTATTATTTTTAGAGAGAGGGGAAGGGAGAAGAGGCAAAGAAGGAGAGAGACATCAATGTATGGTTGCCTGTCACCTGCCTCCAGCTATGGACCTGGCTGGAGACCTGGCTTGCAACCTGGTTATGTGCCCTGGCTGGGGAATCGAACCAGAGATCTTTGGGTTCACAGGCTGGTTCCTTATCCACTGTGCCACCAGCCAGGGCTTAAATATATTTTTGCTTTCATTTTCCCATTTACCAAAATCATATTGATATAAATAGTGAAAGTAAGCATCTGGAAATATATTTAATTATCCTACGTATTGTGAATTTTTCTATGTTTATTAAAAGAAACAGAGTCATAAAGTTGTTTAGCAGGCAAGGACTTAAATAATACAATTATTCTAATTTCCTCATTTAGCTGAGGTTATAGAACTATTTATTTTCCTGTTGCCCAGATTGAAAGATGGAGAGTCAACATGGCTGCCTCAGTGTCTGACTCAGCCCAGGAATCTTCATCCAGAAAGGAGGCTCCATGCACACAAAGCATAGTTAATAAGAATTAGAAGCATTAACCATATTTTGTGTGTATGGAGGAAGTGAGCATTAAGTATTTTCACAGAACTAATGAGGATGGATGCCTTTGAAGATTTGGATGCTTAATTGGGAAGCTTAAATTGGAGTGTTTATATCTGTTCTTCCTCCACAAAATCTTGATCAAAGTATCTTTTGTGAAGAATATATATGCTAGTAAATGTTTCCATCAAGATGTTGTTTGTTCATTATATTCCACCTATGAGTGAAATCCTATGATAGTTGTCTTTCTCTGACTGGCTTATTTCACTTAGCATAATGTTCTCCAGGTCCATCCATACTGTTGCAAAGGGTAAAACTTTCTTCTTTCTTTACAGCTGAGTATAATTCTAATGTGTAAATGAGCAAACTGAACTAACAAGCAAAACAGAGACAGACTCATAGATGGAGAGCAGATGACAACTAGTGGGGTGGGAGGAGGCTGGGGTTGGGGAGACTGAGCAAAAAAGAAAAGGACTAATGGACAAGGATAACAGTGTGGTGATTGCTGGGGATAAGGAGGTATAAGGGGACTAAATGTAATAAAGATTACATTAAAAAATACATTGTTTCTACAGGGGGTTGAATTGGTTTAAAAAGACAATGCTGTCTGAAGTATTGAATTTCTGAAAATATTGACCCAGAGATTTTATGTACACTGCAATATAAACCCTCTGTCTTTACCCTTATTATACTGAAGTCTCTTAGTAAACAGGCAGTTACAGAAGACAATAAACTTGTCAATATATTACTTCTTGGATAAAATGTCTTCATTATTTCAAATTTAGAGATCATATCAATTATGAGTTTCGAGGAAGTCCTGGAAAACACATAAGTATGTCTATAATAGTTTTCAAAACTTGATGACATTTAACATATTTTTCCAGGTTTTCTTCATTATATATAAAGTATATAAACAAGTCCAGCCCTAGCTGGTATAGCTCAGTTGGCTAGAGTGTGGGCTCATACATGAAAGGTTGCAGGTTCAAGTCAAATTCAGGGCACATATCTAGGTTGCTGGTTCGATCCCTAGTCAAGGTATGTAAGGCAACCAATATATATTTCTCTCTCATCAACATTTACCTCTCTCTCCCTTACTCTTTCTCTCTAAAAGCAATGAAAATAATGTCCTCAGGTGGCTATAGAATAATTTTTTAAGTCAAATGATGTGAAAAAATTAACATTTTGATAATGATATTTATGGTATTTCTAAAAGAACAATGCATGAGGTAAGCAGGTGCTACACAACACAAGCCTTCCGTTCAGTTTTCTTTTCTAAAAAGGGAGTCAGGGGCATTTAACCACAGCTTATTACCAAATCTTCTAATTGATCTTCAACATTTTTTTTTTATCTTCATAAGGTAATTTAATGATTTTTGAAAAAAGAAAGAAAATTCATTTTAAGGATCTGGGGGCAACCGCGACTTTTTCCAGTCTTTAAAGAAAACAAAGCCACAAAGAACACTCCTGTTTAGAAGACCTATTGAGATCTGTATTTAATTTTGTACTGAGCCCAATTTTAACTTTACAATGTATGAATCTAACCTAGAGAGCCTGGGCCAAGTGAACTATATTAAAAAAAGAAAAAAAAAACTGTCTCTCTCCATCTACATCTACATCTTTATCTGTATCTTTATTTTTACATTCATACTTATTACTCCCCTTTTCCAGCAAACGTCTACTTCTGATACCTCTATTTCTGCCCCAGGTGGGGGCGTGGTGGAAGGATTAGAATGGGACAAGAAGAGCCGCATTAACAGGTAACACAACTCTAAAACCATCCTGGGTGAAAAGGTGAGGAAGGAACAGGAGCAGAGGCTATTAGAAACAAACAGCCTTTGAAAGGATGCAGGCGCTAGCCCCTGAGCAGTTTCACTTTCTATCAGTGCCCTGCAAAGCGGAGCCCTGGACCTGAGTTCCCTGCTGCATTTCTCCGGACCTCAGTCTGGCTTCCCGGGTGGGGAGAGCGCTGCGAGGGCGGGGCGAGAGAGCCGGCTCAGCGAGAAGCTCCAGTCCTGAGAGTCGGGTCTCTGCTGCACCTATCAGCGCTGCCTGGGCTTCAGCACCGGCGGTGATGGCGATGCTACCTGCTGCACCTGGAAGAGCTGGCGGGGGCAGGGAGCAGCCTCCCAGTGGCTCAGCGTCCCCAGGTGGGTGGGTGCATGTTTGGGGCATTTGGGCGGGAGGTGGCCAGCGAGGCTCAGGGGTTCTGCTGAGAGTGAAGAACATCGGTCCGCTGAGGGGACCAGGGCGCACTTCTCCCCATAGCTGCCTGCTGGTCCATCTGGCAGTACGGCTTCTTTGCTGGGCAATTTGGACTCGACCAGGTGGGAGCACAATCTGTGTTCTGGCCAGTTTGCCACTGCCAGTGTCCCCAACTTCCCAGTAACTGGAACTTGAAAGAGCATCCGGGACAGGGTCCTCTAGTTTCTAAAATCACCTTGGAACGTGTTAAAGATATGTAGGTGTTTTAAAGTTATACATAATCCTGAAAAGTTTGTCCCCATGTTACAGCAAAACCCCATTTGGCATCCGCGTATACTTCCTCACACTTACAAAATCCGACCTAGGAAATTGCTAGGATCACTGTGACCTGCTTATCAGGCTAATGTAGAAGCACTTCACTTCATAAATTTTGCTAACTTGTTAAAAGAAAAAGCTGTCAACTTGTTTGAATACATACATGGATGCGTAGGTCAAAAAGATGCTAAGGCATTTGTAGTCTTTTTTTTTTTTTTTAAGTGTTTCAACTGCATGTGAACTTTATAATATAAAATGTTTTTAGTTTTGATTTTCTTTTTATTTCCAAACCTTCCCAAAAACAAAAACAAAAACAAAACAAAATGGCTTACTCTGGTTTTAAGATTACTGGAGATGTTCACCATTGAGAAATGCACCAAGAAGATCTGAGCAAAATTTTATGAATCTGCCAAACACACTTTCTCATAGCTCTCTAGCACTTTTCAGGTAATATAGTGTTGGCTTCAGTTGCTTATCTTGGCTAGTGTATGTTTTAATATATAATTTTTGAAAAACTGATTTTCAGTTAAAGTAAGAAGTACTTTGTGACAACGGAAAATAAAAGAAAGGGGTTGGAGCCCATGGTGTCTCAATATGGCAAATTTTAAATATTAAACATTGACATTGTTGAGGATTGTAGCTCTGATGGGGGCCAGCACAGCCTTTCCTAGTGAATAGCCTGCCTATCTTCTGAACCTTGAGTGAGTTAGCTGTTTTGTAATTTCAGCTTAATCATTTTGTTAAATGTACTGAACTACAATTTGTCTTAAACTTTTAGATGAAGCAGGTCAGCCAGAAAATAACTTTTATTTCACTTGACACTCAAGTAATATTTTGAGGTACTTGCCATTATGAATAATGCTAGAGTGATGTGAACCAACTTTTCTCTCATTCTGATTATTCCTGTCCCTTCTATGCATTTTTCTCTATCTCCTGTGGTCTTTTCCAATATGGTACTTATCACTTGCTTTATTTACCTCCTTATTTGGCCAAAGTAATGAAATGTTTCATATAGTGAGAAGTCTTTTGATATTAACCCAGGCCTTTTCCTAGATATGAGTAGTCTGCCAAGAGAACTAGTAAGGATTAATCCTTTTATTAAGTGAAGGGCATTTTTGTATGACATTGCTTTCTGCTTTGGGCCTCTCCACAGCATTGTAGAATTTAGCTTAGGGATTAGTCCAACTGCTTCATGTTAGAGAAGAGAAAATTGAGACATCAGGAATGATTTGCCCATAGTCCCATAATGAATAATTATTTGAAGATCATTCATTCATCACTTCTATCCCCCCATAAGAACTATGTAGTAATAGAAGTGTAAAATGATAAACATAATCTAAAATGATAGACATGGTTTTATGCCTTTGAAGGTATTTCTAGCATAAGGTTTATGCTGCCATCAGAGATATCTATGGGTATTCAATTGTCCCTTTAGTGATACCCAGTACTAAAATAATGTAAAATGATTCACAGGGGATAAAAATTGCATTTATATTGTATTTTGTGATTTATGTTGAACTAGATACTACTTGTCAATGTCCAAAAGAGAAATTATCCCTTTGCTTTATTACAAAACTAGTGATTTTAAAATTTAATTTTCACAGCTACCTTAAATAAGGATTAGCTATTAAACCATGAATTATTCCCCACCCTATAGTTTTTGTATTTTAACTAATATTATTTGATGTCTCTTATGAAGAGAATTAAATAAATCATTAGCTTAAAAACAGGAGGCATCTCTCCTGTCCTACCATGTGCTACGTGCTTACACATAGTTTGTAGGGAATACGGTTTCTCTGGCTCTTTCTTCTCTGTCTTGAAGTTCTTGAAGCTTTTGAAGCTTTTAACTCTTACTGTACTCTTCCAACATAGTCCATTACCTAGCTTTCAACCCAGATTTCTTCTTTTAAGGAGATACCATGATGCTGATTCCACTTTGGTGTTTGGTAAAACTTGTGTTCTTCAGACCAGCTGGAAAGGTTCTCAGATAAGACTAATGTTGCTAGATTTTAATGAGAGGTGGTTTCTTAGTTTTTTTTTTTTTCACTTTAATCTGAGATCATTCTATGATATCTAATTACTTAGGACTTTAGATTTAAATAACAGCATATTTGGTGTTATACTTGGAATAGCAGAGGGAACATTTTACCACATTTATCTGGACACATATTGTAGGTGATTATGCCCACCTATGATGGCTTTGGACTCTGATTGTCTCACATCCAGTCTAGCTTTATTGCTTATCTAGTCTATGGTCTGGGATAAATAAGTGAATCTGTCATTATTTCAGTTTGTTCATCTGAAAAACAAAAACAGGAGGAACAATAATAATTTGAAAGAGTGATTTTTAAGGTTAAAAGAGAAAATCCATGTAAAGTGCTTTTCAGGGAGCCCTAGCGAATAGTAACTACTTAACACATGTTAGCTATTATTTGAATTTTTAGACCATTGATCAATAGTATCATATTTGCATATAAAATATTGAGTTCTTACTGGGAAACTGGCCATGTTGACTAAGGGGAAAACTTAAATGAGTGAAGTCATCAAGCTCCCACATCAAAAAAAATTAGGGAGTATGGCTTCCTGTAGAACGATACTGCCTTATCCTTGGGGAAATAGTGTGGTTAATAGTTAAGGGAAGAGGAGAAAAAAACTGCAGTGAAAGGAACTATGAATAGGTTGATTAAAATGGTTTTAGACTGGGGCAGTTATAGAAAAGAATAAACTGGAAATGTAATAGGACAAAATGAGAGATTTTCCTATATCACAGAGTACCAGTTGTGAGCCAACTAAAAAATATATATGTACATATGTGAGAAAGTTAACATCAAACAGAAAATTGTGGAATACTTCATCAAATTATAAGAAGATGGAGAATCTATTTTACCAAAATATTACTACTGGGTTAAGAAAAATCCAATGTGAAGTAAAGAATACTCCTATCAAATATAAATCACATTTTAAGAATTTAAATGGCAGTTACCTAATTATCTAAGTTATAGTTGCTATTTTATCACTTTCTTTACATATTGTAGAATGTCTGACAGAAATTTTGGAGACAACTAAGAAATAAAAATAGGGAGGGCAAATATTTCAGAAATTATTAATTAATTAATTATATTTATTAAAAAAAAAGATTTTATTTATTAGTTTTCAGAGAGAGGGGAAAGAAGAGAGGCAGAGAGGGAGAGAAACATCAATGTATGGTTGCTTTTCATCTGCCTCCAGCTAAGGATCTCGCTGGAGACCTGACTTGCAACCTGGTTATGTTGCCCTGACTGGGAATCAAACCAGTGACCTTTGGGTTTGCAGGCCAGTGCCTTATCCACTGTGTCACCAGCCAGGGCCAGAAATTATTATTTAAAAATAAGTTGTTATATGGCCTTGTAATTCTTTTCTGTTTTAAATATAAAGAATAGATTCTAAGTTTTACTGCAGATATTGAATTAGTCCAGGTGGTGAAAATATCAAATATTATATGGAATTATAGCCCTTCTGTATTTATTTTTCACTTGGAGAAAAATAATGAGCCTTTTTAGACATTTACCACTGGACAGAATGTCTTTGTTGCTTCCAAGTGCTCTGCATTGAAATTATCCAGGAAGCCCACTTCCCTTTGTAATTATGAGAAGTAATCCATCAATGACTTGTGGTGTTTTATAAGATTTCCTCTGTATCTAGTTCATTAAAGTAAGTTATGTTTTGTCATACTATTATGTGTCATATTTTCCTTTCTTTTAGGCTCCTGTAGCACTTTTCCGTATTAGTAATTCCCATTGCTTCATGTTTTATGTGTTCCATTTTATAAGACATGCTGAAAAGTACAAAAACAGTTCTTGACTTGGAATTCCATTTACTATTTACCTTTATTTTTTGGTCATGCTAGGAACAAACTGTCATCCTTTGGTCAGGATTAATTGTCTCATTCCTTTTTGTTCCAGTTTATCCGTAGGAACATGTCTGACTTTCAGAAGAATACCATAGTGTCAAGGCCACTGGAAATTTTGGCCTTCTTTTAATAGCTACCATTTATTGTGTTCCTACTTTGAATTCATATAATATGGATCTCATATTACCTTGATATGTGAGAGCTTAGAAGATTTGCACCCACTTCAGACAAAATGTTGTGTTGTTCAATACAATCATATGAAGATATTGAATAATTCATTGCATTCTTTCACTTCCTACAAAAACTTTTCTAAACTGTTGAAGTTGTAACTTCTAAGTTCCTGTTTCTTTTGGGGGGAGGGGTGGAAGATGGAGAAACACCTCCATTACCAAAATGTGGAGAAACATTCCATATCAAAGTGGGGTGATTCTATAAAATTTTATCACTGAAATGATGAATTGTAAAGTATTTCTCATGATTGAAGAATCCTTAAAGTTCATGCATTTTCTATATTGGTTGATCACATTTTATTTATACTTAATAGACTGATATAGTTTTAAATTCTCAGGAGATAACTGCAGTTTTAGTACAATTAGTGAATTACTAGGTCACTATTGGGAAAATGAATAAGATAAAAATTGAGGCAAAACTCTATGTTGATTCTAATTAATGAGAATAATTAATTTCTTTAATTCTCTCATTGCTTTTCAAAAAAAGGTTAGAGTCTTTACTACTCCAGGCACTTATTTATAGACCAAAGACCTTTCCCTTATCATGTCCTGTTCATTGAGACTCATGTAAAATGGGTAGAACCATGGTTGCCCAGATTTCCAGAGACATCCACTTGGGCCCAGAGTAGGCCCTTGATTCAAAGGTAGGCAGCCAGCCACTTGACTGCTTTATGACAGAGATGGGTATTGTCTGGCTTTTGCAGTTTTGTTGAACTCACCAAAGCCCTCCTTTTCTTTCAAAAAAGAGATAATAATATTTGTCAGTGAAAGGTCAGTGTTTGATAGTACACATATGGTCAAGGAGGATAGCCAGGTTGACTCATGTGCAAGATGGATAATTATAGAAGATGAGATGAAAGAATTGAGGCAGACTGAAAGATAAAGGAAATAGTCTTAATTTCTGACTTTCTGTGTGTCTAGGCCATGTAAGACCCAGTTGCACTTGTTCTGATCTTGTGTGTTCATGAAATGCCTGTGGTATTCCTAAAATTATCTTTTCTTTACATAAAAAAGTTTGAATGAATTTGTCTTTTGGAACAAATAAGAGTTCAGGGTAAAAGTACCTTTATTTCTCAAACATTGATAATTTTTCCATAAGCTTCTTCTTTTTTAGAAAGATGTTACTGTTAAAATGATGCCTTCTATGCATCATCCATTGAAAGTTAAACAGTCTGGGAATATTTCTTTTATTCATGAGAATGGGGTACCTTATGAGAACATCTCGTGGTCCTTAAGATGAGTATATTTGTAGTTTTCTATCTATATTACCAAAATTTGAAGAAAGTCCATGTAGTTATTTTGTCTCTAAAATCAAAATCCCTAGCATTGGTGAAAGAATAATTCACTCAATAATTCACTTTTATGACTTAAGCACTGTTGAAAAGTTTAGATTTTTGAATTATGTATTTATAAAATTAGAACAAGTGTTATTCATGTTTTGTTAATACGATGTTTTTACTTATCTGAAAAAGTTACAGCATACTGTTTCTGACTATATTATAAAACTGTATTTATATTGAGGCATACATGCTTATGACATTTACCTTAAGAGGAAGCCAAGATACAAAAGTAGCATATATGCTGTTATCTCAATACCCCTGGCATATAAAGAAAAATATCTTCATTGATACAGAATTATGAAAACTGTACACAGTACCAGAGGAATAATACAAATTTAAAAGAATCTACTTTAGAGACTGGTCCTTGACCAACATATTTTCTTAGTAACAGTGGACTACACAGGTATAGTATCTTTATGAAGTAAACAGATAATAGGTTAGTAACAATGAACTATACAGGTATAGTATCTTTATGAAGAACAGATGATAGGTTAACAATGGGAATAATGATCATCTTGAGAAACAAGATCAAAATTTAATATGCATTTACTAAACTGGAAGGATAGGCACAAATTAATAAAATTTGTGTATAATTAATTAAGTGTAATGCTGTAGGTGAAACAATATGACTCAGAATGACAAAAATATTTCAAGATTTGACCAGTGATATAATGAGCAAGGGGGAGAGTTTCAGATGAAGAAGCTGGGAAAGTAAACTGAAACTAAATTACTTAAATCTGTAAAAAGTCCCCTAAGTGTAAAGAGTAGCTACTGAAGAGTTTTAAAACAGAGGCATGACAGGATTCGATTTTGGGTTTTAGGTGATTCCATGAGCTACTGTTGGTGCAATGAATTAGAAGAGGTCAACAATGGAAGTTCTTGAACAATTATGAGTTTACCCACCAGTAAGATACAGGGAAAAATGAACAGATTTATTAACTACTACTGCATACCTTTTGTGATGTAGTAGATATGAATTCTGAGAAAGAAGGAGATGTAAAGAATTTATCCTACTTTTGTGAGTTGGAAAACTGGGAAGATCATGAAGGTGTCCTTTACTCCAATGGAAAAGATTGAAGGAGGAGAAGGAAATAGGGCATGAGAGAAAGAATATCCAGATTTCAGTTTTGGATATGTTGTATTTGAGGTACCTGAGAAAGAGTCAAGTAAGCAATGACCTGGAGCTCAGAAAAGCCATTCAGATTGGATGTATAAAATTAGAAAATATACATCATTTAAAACTTCATCAGTAAATAAGATAATATAGAAAAGTTTAGAGTAGAAAGGGAAAGTGACTCAGGATAGAGACCTGTGGAAAACAAATATTCAAGTGTTGGTAGAGAAGGAGGATTTGCCCAATATGATTGAGGAGAGGCTAAAAAGAAAAGAAGGAGAACAAGAGTGTAATAATGACTTCAAAAACAAACTTTTGGGCTCTGACTGGTGTGGCTCAGTTGGTTGAGCCTTGTCCTGCAAGGTGAAAGGCCACCAATTCAATTCCTGGTGAGGGCACCTGCCTGAGCAGCAGGGTTGGGGGCTTGTGAGAGGCCCAATCAATGTGCTGGGAAAGAGAAAGATGTTTCTCTCCTCCCTTTCTCCCTTCTCTTCTCTCTAAAAATAAATACATAACATCTTTTAAAAACAAAAACAAATAAAACCAAATTCTTTTGGAAAACAAGAGTGGTGAACTAGCTCAAATTCTTTGAGTAGCTCAGCTAAATTGAGGATTGAAATGTCACCAGTGTATTTGGCATTATAAAACAGATGACCCTAGGGATAGAAGTAAATGCTTTTGTCAGGGGACTGAGAGCCAAACTCAGGCTCTTCAGGGATGATCTGAAGGATGAAGGGAGATGCGACTGTGGTCACCACGTGGACAGCATTTGAAAACATGGCAGCCAGAGTGTAGAAAGGTAGTAGTAGCTGGAGATGTGGCATCAAGAAAATAATTTTATTGTTATTTTTATTTTAAGGTAACACCTTAATTGTACTCAAAAGCTTATGATATCACACTAAAAAATTTCTCCTATGAAAACTTTGACAGAGGAGCACCATAAATCTCATTAGGAGCAGATTTTTTTCCCACATGCTTGTCTTAGGTCTCTCTTTTCCCCTTGTCCTTTCCTTCTTTTATTCCATGTTTCTAGAGTGCCTTCTCCTCTTAGTTTCCTTCCTCCTCCTCCTTCATCCTTCCTTCACTCTGGCCCTTGCACTCAGCATGAATATAAATGGAAAATAATGTATTTTCCATTTCTTTTTATGAAAACTTTGTTTTCATGCTAAATGATTCTTTCACTTTACTTTCTTTTGATCGTTCTTTCCTTTTTTATACAAATTGGAATCTGTGTATTATTATTACAACCACCTGATAAAACTCCAAACCTAGATCTACCCAACTGTATTCTTTCAGTCTGAATTCAAGACATAAAATGTTGCTTAAAAAAACCACATTCAAGTAGGTTGATCACATTGTAAAATTTGACATTTCTGTTATATGTTAGTTGTTTCATGTAGTTTTTGATAACAATGACAGTGAGCTCAATATTGTATTCCCTGACAAGGCTGTAGAATGCATATGTTTTGGTAATGCTAGATTACTGAAAGCTTACATACTTTCTATTGGCTGATGGGCAAAAATAGTATACTTGTTACTCAACACTGCATCCACTAGATTTGTGGTTCATGAACATTTAAAATATAGCTGGGGCTTAAATTGAGATGGGCTCTAAACAGAATACACACTAGTTTTCAGAGACTTAGCATAAAAATAGAATACAAAATTCATAATTTCATCTTGATTACATGTTAAAAATATTTTATTGGATTAAATAAGAACATAATTAATTTTATCTACTTATTTGTTGTAATGTAGCTGTTAAAAATTAAAATTACATATGTGGTTTTCATTTGGGATTTGCCTTACATTTCTATTGGGTAGCACTGTTCTAAACTTTCAAAAACAATTCCAATTAAATCCATTAAAGATTTGATTTCTTTCTTGTGAACTATTGTTGAATATGTATTACCAGATAATTCTCATAAGTACTAACATAATTCATAATTCCTTCAGCAGTTTAGAGATAACTGCTGTCCATTCATGCTTGCCACAGAATGTACTTTCATAGTGATATTTCACTCTGAAATATAAAATATTAATAAAATTGTAATTGGTTTCTTAATATCATTTTCTCACATTAAAAAATAATTTTATTTATTTTTAAAGATTTTTATTTATTATTTTCAGAAAGAGGGGAAGGGAGAGAGGCAGAGAGGGAGAGAAACATCAATGTATGGTTGTCTTTCACCTGCCTCCAGCTACAGACCTGGCTGGAGACCTGGCTTGCAACCTGGTTATGTACCTTGGCTGAGGAATCAAACCAGTGACCTTCTGGTTCCCAGGCCAGCGCCTATCCACTGAGCCACCAGCCAGGTCCCTGCTCACATTTTTTATTGACTTTTATCTTAATAATTTTTAAGATTGTAATGCTTTATACATAGAATATTTAAACCTTTATGTATCACAAATGTATTTTTTAATGATCATTTGTTAAATAATTTTGATTTTGTCATTTGTTGCCATTGCATATATTTTAATATTCCTTGTTTTAAATATACCTAACTTTTCTGTCATAGTTTCTGTTTGTTGTCTTAACTGAAGGAGTCTAACTAACCCCTATATAACCAATATAGTTTCCTAGGGCTTTTATTTATTTTTTTTTTTTTGACATTTAAATTCTGTATAGTTGCTTATAGTGTGCCTGGAATTTATTTTTGTATATAGCATGAGACTGAAATCCAACTGTTTTCTTTTTTAAGAATAAGGGTATCCAGTTGAGTAGTCAGCAATTATTAAATAACTCCTTCTCTTCCTATTGAATCAAAATGCCAAACTTTCATAAATCCTAAAATTTGCATTCTGAATTTTCTATTTTCTTCCACTGATATATTTATTTATTCCTAAGCCAATATCTGCTAAGGAAAGTTTTCTCAAAAAATCTTATTTATCCCAATTTTCTTAGCTATTAGTAGATATTTATTCTTTCATTCTCCCACTTTCATTTTAAATTATTTTATCTACATCTCTTTCTTTCTATGCAACAATTGAAATGTTGTATAACACATGGCTTTAAAGGCATTTAGTAGGAAACAATCCAGCAGTTTTGAGCAGAAAGAAATTCAATATAAGAAATTAGTTATTGCATAGTTGATGTAAGTATCTTGGGAACAGCATCTAGGCAGGGCCATCAGGAGCAATTTTTCTAACTGACCTCCTGGGTAGGGCCTGGTTAGTGAGGGGATATCCCTTATCACCGTAAGGAATAGAGGAAATCAGGAAGGCACGAAATCAGTTATTGGCTGAGGAGAATAAACTTTAAATGCTATTAAACCTTCCATTGGGTTAACCTGGGTAGAAAATTCTATTCATAAAAGGTCCTAGGTTTAGAAGAAATATATAATAACTTGGTTTATTTAAATCAAATGACAGAGTTGGAAACTTTCCACTCACTCAGGTTACCACCACATGAATGTTGAACTTTCCTGATGTAGTTCTATGAACAAATTTAACAAGATATTGCTTTCTATATTTAAAATGTCTTTCCATGTAACATTTTCTTGCAAAATTGGTTCCTTGAATCATGAACTGGAAAATGTAACCCTTCATTGAAATCATGGGAAGGAAAAATATCTAATTTTTTATTAGTGAGTATTAAACTGTATGGGATGTTAAAAATGAAAAAAATAAGAAAAATGTAATGCTTTTAAAAAATGAACTTAAGATAGATCTTTGGATATGCATAGAACAGTATAATTTAAAATATATCAAGATTTTTATTTGTATTACAGACCAAACTAATCTCCTATTCACACATTTCTTTTCCAGTTTAACACTGACAAACATTTTAAAAGATACCTGAAGCTTCAGTTGTGTTTGCTTTTGTGGGTTGATTATACTGATAAATGTTTTTATCTATATTGATTCAGATATGGGATCTGTCACTTGTGTGATTTTGAGCAGAGTACTTTTCTAAGATTCCATTTTTTAATATCTGAGATGGGTAACACATTTTATAGGAACATAATGGTGGTTAAATGTAATTCTGTGTATAAAGTGCCTGGAGCATTTGTAGCAGATATTTAACAAATGGCAAATGTTATTACTTTCAGCCAGAACCAATATTCAACTTTCACTTTTATTAGAAGGAATGTGTTTACATAGCTCATTCTCTAAACTTCTGGTGTCATATACACATAAATCTCAGGATTGAGTACTTCTTATAAAAGTTTCTCCAGTTCTTTTGTTTGATTTTTCTCATCACTATATTAAACACTATAATATCTGTAGTATATATTTCTCTGGGTATTCATTATAAATTGAATATTTTAAAAGATTTATTTATTTATTTTAGAGAGAGGAGAAAGGAGGGAGAATGAGGGGGAGAGAAACATCAATGTGTGGTTGCTTCTTGCACACCCCTAAGTGGAATCTGGCTTGAAACCCAGGCATGTGCCCTGACTGAGGATTGAACTGGCATCCTTCTGGTTCATAGGCCAGCATTCAATCCACTGAGCCACACCAGCCAGGGCTATAAATTGAATTTGCTGCTATGAAAGCAAATAATATGGTACATGAGAATTGAATGATGATAGTTAATGGATAAAGAACATTTTCCCTATTTTGAGAATCTTGTTTAGACATCAAAATAAAATTGTGGTTAATTTTTGTTTCTTTGTTTTTGAAGGAGACTTGGTTCACAACTATATCATATATTATCTCTCCATGCCTGCCACAAAAAACACACAAAACTGGATCACAGTGGAGTTGACTCAGTTTCTTAACTTTTATGTAAATGCATTTATAATAAAATCCCATGGATAAAAGTTAGAATTGATATAGTTTTGCAGGTAGAGCTTTAGTGATATATTCAGAATTGTTTGAATTATGTCTGAGCAACTTATTCTCTATAGGGTATAAATCCATGCATTATCTCACCTTTGAGGGTGAACAGGCTAACAGAAAGTTCCACTTAAGCAAAATTCTAATTCTGAGTAACCTAACAGATAATTAGAAAGTATTTGTGACTATGAAAAGAAAGGGACAGCTTTTCTATTTCTTTGAATAAGGCCAGTTTGATGAGAAGTTAGCAATGAACACATTTCATTTCTGTTTATCCTTGGAAAAATATAAAAGATTCATTATAAAACATGTTTACATGTCATATTATATCACCCCTTGGCATAATTTTCTGATCTGCTGCATATAAAAGTCTAGGCTTAGGTTTCTCATTTGGAGTTGGAAGCCTAGCTGCATCATTTAGCAGTAGTTTTATGACTTTAGGTAACTCTGTTACAGGACCTCTCTGTATCTACTTCATTATGAAAAGATGAAAAATCATTTAGTTATACATACTTGCAGCATAGTAGGTGCCCAGTAATTGGTAGTTACCATGATGGTTGCTAAGTGAGTGAGCAGCCATGTGGGACATGATGAAAAGTGACATCTTTTACATGATGGCCAATACCTCAAAAACTTGAACTCATGCATCTAGGGCTTTATTTCTTCGGTATTCTGTCACCCAAACTGTATTCTGTGGTGTATATGTTCCTTGAAAAAAGTGTGCCATGGTGCAAAAAGTTTTGACTATGCATATTAAGACAGTCCAATAGGCTGAGAAATTCTACAACTAGCAATGCAACTTCAATTTCCTTGAATCCATTGTTTCACAAATATGTTTCAACATGGGATGTGCTGCCATCTCAGCATTGGTAGAGAAACAAGTTTTTTCTTTGCACAAAGTTATCCCTATTTAAATGCAGATGGGCAATGAGAGGGTGAATGATTCTTACAGGCAGAGATTGGTAGTACTTCTTTCAGCTATGTATTCCTCCATGCTCTGTATACCATTGTGTAAATAAGGTTGTGATCCTTTACTGATAACCACAGTTGGAATGAATGAAAGGGAGGGAGGCTTACAATGGAAATAGAAACTGAAGGGGCTATAGACAAAACGGCATTGGTAGTCTGAAAAGAGCCCACATATTTATTCATCTTTTTAATTCTTTTATGAATAATCCAGTCAGGTCACAGCTTGGATAATGGGATATGTTAGAGAAAATGAAAGGAAAATCAGGTGATTATTTGTTAGGGAAATGTGTGGATCAAATGGAACAAAGAAAGTGCATAGGGAATTCTAATGTAATAATCTTTTATAGTGTATATGTTTCTATTTAAATAACATTTGGGCATCTCAACTGAGCAAGTGATTTTACTGGTATTTTCACATTAAATTGCCACTGTGTCAAAAATCATGTAAACTATGTAAGTGAACTCACACTGTTTAAATATTGAGATTTTATTTATGAAACATTCTAAAATTAAGAGCAACTTGATTAAATGGCCATCAACAGATTGCTTCCATGTTAGAAATGTTTGTCAATGAGACATAGGTTTGAAGTAAGTACATGGGTCATTAAGAGTCACCCAAACAAATTATTGCTGAAACTTATTTCTATTTGAAACAACAGAAGCCTGGTACACAATTTAGCCAGAGAATGGATTTTATGTCTTGGAGGTTGGCTAACTTAATAGGCTGTTGAAACAACATGAATATAACAATGACTTTTATTACTCAGACTGGGTGCTCCTTAAGGGGAGGAGGAATCTCTGTCAGGTCAGTTGAGATACGCGCATTAAGAGATGCTTGCTAATTAGCCAGGACAAAGAGTGGCATTAGAGTGCTCAATTAAATTTATGACAAAGGGTAATTAAAGATGTATCTATTTCTAAAATCCAAACCACAGAGTCCTCCTCCTCCCCTTATATAACCACCCTTGTTTTGGTACTTGTTTTTCAATTGTTTGGTTTGCAGCAGGGCTTCCTTCCATTATTAAAAAAACATCTTAAAAATTCATAAAACTTTTTATACAAGATAATTTAAGGCATTTAAAATATTAAATTAACTTTTAATCTGATAATAAGTAATTTAGTTATTTTTACTAAGATTCTAGAACTTTTTAGTATAACAGAATATTTAGCTAATTAAAATACCTTCTGGGACAAACAGAGAAAAAAAGTATGCCTGAAGTTTAAAAGCAAATGAAATTTAATATCCTCTATGTATGGCTAGAAGATTAAATCATTTTTAGAATTCTTTTTTTTTTTTCCTAAAAAATACATGCACACAATTGGAAATATCTCACAAAGACATTTTTAAAACTGGAAAAAAGTGGTGTATATAATTCTAGTGGGTTTTTTCTACATTTAATAGTTTTACTTGTTCAGCTTTATAGTTTTAATATATTTAACATTCATATGTACACTTTAAAAGTAGTTTGACCATTTGGTGACTTCTTATTCATAAATATTTCAGTTTGGCTGTCTCATATAAATCTATTTCACAATGTTCAGAAACAAGAACAAAAATAAAATAAATCCACAGTGATTCAGTGATTTATCAGGTAAAAAAATAGATGTATTTTATGCAAGATTATTATTAATTAATATAAAGAAAGATTGAATAGGGAATTTTTGCTTTTATTTATTTTTTAAAATTTATTTTTCAATTACGTTTGATATACAATCTTATATTAGTTTTGGGTGTACAACATAGTGGTTTGACATTTATGTATCTCACAAAGTTATCATCCCAATAAATCAAGGATGCATCTGGCACTATAGATAGTTATTACAATATTATTGACTATATTCTCTGTGCTGTAGATTATATTCTATGACTATTTTTATAACTGGCAATCTGTACCTCTTAACACCTTTCATGTTTTTTTGTCAACCCCTTTCCCATCTGGTGACCATCAATTTATTCTCTGTATCTATGAGGTTGTTTCTGTTTTGTTTGTTTGTTTATCTTGTTTTTAGAATCCACACATAAGTGAAATCATATCGTACTTAAGACTGAATAGTTTTTAATAATATAAGAAATACTTTTTGGTGGCACTGGATTTGAGGTCAAATAAGCATAGGATTTAGTTCTCACTCTGTCACTAATGGACCTTCACCTTTTGCAAGCCATGCAACCTCTTTAATACTAGGAAGGCATTCTGTATATTGGTGATCACATTAATTATGCAGGAGGATGATTAGCTCATAATAATTCAATTAATATCTCTCATCTTCAAAGAGAAACACTGAAGAAATTAAGATTACTTTCTCTAGGCATTTGAGATTGAGGAGTTTATCAGGAAAGAGTGGACTGATGCTTCTCTAGTTTGATAGTTTGATGAAGGAGTAATTATCCCTCCTTTATTCATTTATTATTCATGTATTCTTGATCTCCTGTGCTGGGTTTAAGGAATACACAAAAAGTGGTTCCAGCCCTCAGGGACTGTAAGTAAAATACAGATGGGAACATCTGAATGGCTTTATTCCTTCTTACATTCACTCTAATTCAATAACAAATAACAAACAAATAAAAAACCCCTCAATCTGCAGAAATCTGAATCAATTATTGGAACTAGTTAGCAGGGCAAACAACAGCTAAGAGTGTTTTCCCTGAGTACTAGGGTGACTCCTGATGCATAACTTCCAGAAAGTCACTCACCGTTTCAGAATGTAGTCATGAGTACAGTCCCCTGGGACAGTGCTTTGCAAATTTTAGTCATTCTCATAAGACCTTCCTCAAATTTTGGCTGTACTACTTAGCTTCTTGTTTAAGAACAATTTTTCTTTAGCTTAAATATAATTTTTTCACCATAAATGACAAATTATTATCAAGGCATAAATAGAAGGTGAGCATTGAAACAAAGTATTAATTGTGGCTGTAGGGAGCCTCTGGGCACACACATCACTGTCTCTTTGATAGTTGGCCATGACCTCACAGTTCCATACTGGGACATTGTCCTTGCACTAAGCAGAATTGGAGATGTTTTCTAAAGGGATTGCCGTTCTCCCTTTCGGATTCTGTCATTGGGTCTCTGGGAGTTTGCATCCCACCCACTGCAAACACTGTCTACAAAGAAAACTTTCACTTTCCAGAAGGTCAAAACAAAGTTTTATTTAGGGTGACAGGTGTCAAGTACTCTGGGAAATGTTCTAAATATTTTATCTCATTTCATTCCTACAACAACTGATTTCATAAGTGGTGTTATCTAAATGTTACAAGTGGGAAATCCAGGCTCAGAGAGGGAAATTATCTTCTTAAATTTGGACTCTGAGAGCTTGGCCTCTTCTCCACTATGTGACTCTGAAATAGATTCATTTCAATCTCACAAAACACACACACACACACACACACACACACACACACACACACACATATATATATACCCATATAAGAATGGTATTCCTCCCATGTGGACATTCATTTTATTTTTTAATCAATAAAGTAGCTGTGTAAAAAGTCATTTTAATAGAAAATGTCCATATAAAAGATGATGTAGTTACTTATCAATAAATCAATTTAGAAACATTTTTATAAGGGATAGAATAGACAACCACAGTTCCCAACTAATAATCATACAATTTTAGAACATTTTGCTAAATTCAAGGATCTTGGAGGTGAATGAAAAAACAGGAAGTAAAATATGTACAATAAAATGCTAGAAGAACAGTGTCTTTAATGAAGGCCGTTAGGGCATTTAAAATCATGAAAGCTAGAATACAAATGTGATTAAAATATATTGCAAAATGCTTTCAATAAAGGGTGTAAGGCTAATAATTTGCAGCTGCTTAATATTTTGCCTCTTCAAAATAATTTTCAAGCCCCTACTAATTGACTGTTAGAAAATTCTTCTAATGTATCATTTGCTTTGATTCAATGACAAATCTAAACATGACCATTTAAGCTATTTAGTCAGGGTTATCCTATGAACACTGTGAGGAGAAGCAGAAATCTGAATAATTTTAATAATCCTTGCCATTAATGCTACTGGCTACTGCTGCCATACAATTCTTACTAGTACAGACAGGTGAACTTAAGCAAGATATTTATGTTCCCACTGGTTCGGTCATGATACATATGAGCAAAATGGAGTAAGAAGAGCATTTGCACAGGGTTGTTACCAGGTTAAAGAAGTTAATGCTTGTAAAACACCAAAACAGCCAATGATACATAGACACTTGCTACATTCTGGTAGCTTTTATTATAATTATCAGCACCATCATCATCATCATCATCACCATGCATATCAGTGATGGCAGGGTGCCAGGTCTTAACCTGGCATTCAGGCTTCATGTTTTATATTTGGGAATTAGGGATCATTATCTCCAGTTTTTTTCAGGTAAAGACACTGAAACATCTTAACTAAGAAACAACTTAACCAGGTTGAAGAGCTTTTAACTGAGGGAATAAGGACTGTCCTTGAAATATTTGGTTAAACTTCTACTAAGCTTCATGCTAGATGTCAATTGTTTTCAATTACACAAAGTCCCCTTTCTATCCCAACCCTTTAAAGGACAAAGACATTCTTATAGACAACTAATTTAGATGTGTATTTCTTATCAAAGGTCACTAAGATCATCTTATGATCCCACTTTGTTTTACTATCTGAGAACATGAACCATTTCTTAACCCTAGTAAGGAATTATTTTAAGACCATTTCTTCTAATTATAAAAGTTCTCTTGCAGTCAGGCTGATTTGCTGTAAATAGAACCATATGGGTATTTCCTTGTGAAAATAGTATATGTGCATTGTAAAACACTTGAAAACCAAAGACTAATATTGGAATAAAATTATAATATACCACAGTCCTCCACTTAGAAATAAGTGTTCATAGTATAATACTTGTCTTGATTTGTGTTTGTATGTGCACACATAAAAGACCTCACATTATAAATATGGTTTTATAATGTTCAATCTGGTGTAAATATTCATTAATGATACAATTTTAGATATTGTAATGTGAAACATGGACATTTTATAATTCAGATCTTTTTGACTAATAAATTGTTCAATACTTCATTTTGTGATACTTAAGGATTTATTGATACCTTATTTCCAAACTAATACTTTCATACTAACGATAAGATAAATGAGGTTAGAAGATTCTTCAACTAGAGGTCTTAATGAGATATTAAATTACCCCTTGTTACAGTAACTTGTAAAAGTTTACGGCTTTTTTATAATATGTAAGTCCCTTTAAGGGTAGAAATTGTACCTCATAATCATTATATCTCTTAAAATCTGAACAACTTTTTACAATAATTAAATGATTATTAAGTAACATAAAAATATATAAATAATTAAGAAATTGATATTAGGATATTTTTATTGATACTTATGGATGATTATGGTAAATTATCCTGTTCAATTTCAAAATACCTGATTTGAAAATTCAAGTGATGAGTAAAAACCATAAAATGTTGGAGTAATGAGAATCAGGGTCATAAATAGGTAAGGATAATTATCTATAAAATATAACTGACTCGAAATATTAAGAATTTCCAATGAATAAACTGTATTAATCATCTCACTATGTTAAGCATTTGTTGCTGATTTTCAACTTTGCTTACAATTATAAACTACATTAAGATATAGTAATCTCTCAACTCCAATTGGTAACATCTTTCAATACTAATACCAGCTTATTTTTACAAACTGAGAAAAATATAGGGGAAAATTCAATATTTGGATAACTGTTTCCCTACACTGTTTCAATGTAAGTAATTAAGCCAATTTGATTGATAAAATGGATTACTAAAATGGATTAAGAATAAATTTACAATATTTTTATATATTCTTGACATAGCTTTATCTTTAAAACTTTTATATAATATAGATGCTTCCATTTTTGGTGGACTATATCCTTAAACATTTTAAAAGGAGAGGGCAAGTAGAGGAATAATTGTAATAATTCTTTCTGGTTTTTCATATTTTAAATTAATATTTCTTTGATAGATGTTCACATTTTTATAAGAATTCATGCATAGGTCTTTTTATATTATGAACTTTCAAATGTCAAATAATTTATGAAAATGGCCCTGTTGGGAATTCCAATGCTTCATTATTTTAGTTCAGAGGAGAGTTTAGTATTTAGTCTTGTACAGAATATTAGCCATAAGTAAAGTAATTGAACATTAATATTTTTTTAACTTTGGTCTTTGTAACCAGATTAGTGTCTGAGTTCTGGGTTGTTAATTAACTAATATTTCACCTAGAGCATGGGAATTAGTAATAGTTTAAAAAATCATTTTTTATAAAAGCATAAAATATAATACTCAAAATTACTTTTACTTAATCAGATATATATTTTTAAGACTTTATTTTATTTTGTATTGTTAGAGAGAGGGGAAGGGAGGGGGAAAGAGGTGCAGAGAAACATTGATGTCCGATTGCCTCTCACATGCCCCCAGCTGGGACCTGGCCAGAAACACAGGCATGTGCCCAGACTCAGAATTGAACTAACAACCCTTTGTTCACAGGCTGGCACTCAATCCACTGAACCACAATAGTCAGGGCTCAACCACATATGTTATTGTTAAATTCCTATGCTCCCAAATCACATTCTATATTATGTTTTTATAGTTTTGGCTAACAGAAGAAGCATCATATTTACTTTGGAGTGGCAATCAAAGTTTTAGATACATAATTGCAAATATTGTGCTTTTTGCCTGGAAATAGGGAATTTGGTCCTTACATGACAAACAAAATCACTAGGGTAAAATAAGGAAGATTTTGAAGAAGTTAATGATTTATTGAATTAACATGTTTGTGACTCAATAGCATTATAAATGATTGAAATTTTTTTCATTAGGAAAACCTAAAGTCATTTTCTTTTTTTAGATGAACAAGACTTGAGATAAAAATGATAGCTGTAGCCCTGGCTAGTGGTGCAGTGGATAAGGTGCTGGCCTGCAAACCAAAAGATTGCTGGTTCAATTCCCCAGCCAGGGCACATAATCAGGTTGCAAGCCAGGCCTCCAGCCAGCCCCATAGCTGGAGGCAAGTGAAAGGCAACCATACATTGAAAAAAAAAGATAACTGAAATCATCAAATACAGTACTAGGAATAGTATCAGTATAAAAATGACTCCACAGTAATTCTCAAACTTGAGTGAACTTGAGAATTATCCAGGAGCTTAGTTCCATGATGAATGATTCTTTCTTGGGCCCCAATCCCAGAAAATTCTCATTCTATCAAGTCCTGGAAGTGGCTCTGATGCAAGTAGAGCTTAGACTGCTTTATGAAAAGAGAATGGAGCCATGTAGCTGTTATTAAGTGCTTAACAGAGTTGAGGAGTTTTCCAAAGACACCCAGTGTTTTCATCACTAGCTATTGCGTGAGCCACACCCAGAAGTCCTGGTTACTGTGAGTGCTGGCCTCAGGAGGCCTCAGGTTGTCTCAAGGAGTGGTAGAAAACATACTTTCCTCGGTTTTCTATTTCCTTTCTGGTCAAGAATGGCTGCAGAGAATGCAGACATCAGAAAGGAGTGGAGGTTACATACTTGCTGGTATTGGTTTCAAAAAATGAGTAAAAATTCATTCCAGTCTGTGTTTCAGTATGTACATATTCTCCAGTATATAGCCATTTCTAAAATATTTTATATAATCCCCACAGTGGGATCTGAGATAAATTTCCCATAGAAGCTTTTATTAAGATGTATTTTTATCCAGTTATATTCTCATATTGTGACATCATATTCCACATGTAACAAAACTGTTGAAAGACATTAGTATCTAAATGATAATCAAATACTTGCTAATGTAATTAGATTGTAAAATTCCATTAGAGTTTGAGGGCATGACGTATATTTACCATATACTGGATTTATACATGTTAGTGATGTAGAGACAAAAGAAAAAGCATTCATTTGCATTGTTAAACCTGTTTATAAGTCCATGAAAGGAATTTAGGAAGAGAAATATAACTATTTGGTCATTGCTCTCAAGCCATGATAAGAGGTACTTTTCTTTTTTTACCCCACCACATCTTGTGCTTTGGAAAGAAGAGGTCACAATGAGAAGTGAGGGAGGACTAATAAACTAGGAAATGTCAACACTCTTGCTCAGAACTAGGATAGCAAAATTAGATTTGCCAGTGGAACTGAAGTTAATTCTCTTTTTAATCTGATCAACTGATGATATGCTCTTGTCTATTGGGAACTTCAAGGAAGGGACTATAGTTTTATTTTATTTTCTCAATAATATTGCCTGAAATATGGCTTGGTACCCAAAATAAAGTTGGCAGTTGGTGTAAGTATAAGCCTATTTCCTGCCTTACTATTGATACGATCTTAAGTAATTCTCTCAAATGTTTTAACTTGTGCCTTCAGTTTAATTATTTTTAAGCTAAATTGAGTTCAAACACTTTTTTAAAAATTATAAAATACAGCATAAAAGGCCCATAATATTCATGTGAATGAACTTTGTATATTATTACTATTGAATGGAATTCCAGCGTACATTCTTTTGAAATGTGTCACATTCACAAACAAGTGTTAAACCAATTTTAGTAAAAGAAGACTGAGGAGCTTGTAATGGAGATGGGATAGGGATGAAACAATACATATTCCACTTGAATGCCTGAATTATTAAGTGATTGGGAAGTAAAGAGAGTAAGTCAGTGGGAAAATCAAGTGTTGCCTTTATTATTGATGAAGTTGTGGTGTATATCTGTTAGAAAGTAGAGTTTGTAATGTAAAATCTCAGAATCAGAGTTGCTTATTCAAACACAGAAGATGAAGACCCTGGACCCCAAACCAATGTTATTTACCAAACAACAATAGGTAAGAATTAGGATTGGGTTGCAAGCTTATTCTGAATCCTGGTTCCCGCTAACATCCTGGGTCTTAAAGAACTTACAACTTTAGATTCGAGATGTGCTAAAATCATTACTGGCTAATTAATACAGATTTATATCAAATTTTGACTTCATATATTCCTACATTACATAATATGGGTACATAAAAATTAATAGAGTTTAAAAAGTATTTTAAATCTGTTAGTTACTCTGTTAGGGAGTTGCCACTCTGGACAAAGATTTTTAAATTTTCATAGTTTTATTGATTTCTTATAGATTTATTTTATAATCATAAATATTGAAGTATAATCTAGTGTACATTTCTATCACTTAACAAGTCTGTATAGTCATGTAAATTTATTCTAGAGGTGTAATTACTCAAGGATAATATCTCTGTTTCATATCTTCAAGTACTCTACCTTTACTATCCTTTGTTTCAGTATATGCTATTTCTTTGAAATTAACTTTGTGGCTGTGGAAGTGCTTTGCCACAGAGAAAGGTATTGATATTTCCAAGATGAATTTTCTTACAGCCATATAAAAAGTTGTCAAACCTTGATCCTGTTGGGGCCTCAACTGTAATTGTAGCAAATATTCAGCAAGCATTTGTTGATCACCAATGTGGCCATAGGCTTGCTATACAGGTCCAATTCATTACAAAGAAACAGGGAAACATGAACTTAAATTTTACTTGCCTTTACATGAACCACAAAAAAATGTAAGGACATCCATCGCTGCATAGAGGAAAGTACCATGTAGGCTTATTCTTCAAAGATATGTTTTTTTTTAAAATTAGTAACCAAGTTTATGTATTTTAATTCTGAAATAAGCCTTTCTTTTACTCAATGTAGATCCATAGCTCAGGCTTTTTTCTTCAAGGCAAAGTGGACAGTTAGAGATACTGTGCAAGGTTCTTTCAAGTGGGAAAATTTTTTTTCGCCATTCTTCTTCGGGAGTAATGACAAGTGAGTCTGCAATGCAGCAACCATTCATTCACTGGGGCCTGGGGCCAGTGTGTTTCAGACCCAACAAGTAAAGATACGCATGCAACAGCAATTGTAAACACCTAGTTGGAATTGTGAGCACTACAGTTGTTTTATGCTGGCAAACCAGCCAGTTAAGCAGAAATGTAAGGAAATACCACCATTATCACATCTTTCAGATTTTTGTTGGTGGCACAAATACTTACAATTATCATAGTATTTGTTTTAGTTCATTATTCTGTCAATGGTGGGAGGATGAGGCTGAACAGTTCCAGGGATATATATATTTTTTCCTACCATAATCTCAAATGAAACTGTTATTAGATAAACCAAAGGTAAGATGTGATTTACCTTATACCTCACTTCCATAAGTTCTCACTCTTATCAGCAGGCCATGGTGGCATTTTGGGTCTTCAGGAGTTTGTGTCGGTGGAGATCAATAACTAAAAAGTGCTGGAAGATATGGATATTCCTTTTTCTCCAGTGTACATAGCTACTGGTCTCTGGAAAATGCTTGGAAGAAGATTCATTGTATACTCATTTGACAGCAAAGAAGAATCCTTTCTCAAAGGATTCTTTCCTTAGTCAAAGGACAGTGAGTCTGAAACTAGAAAGAAGGCTCTGAATCTCCACTATTCCAGCTTAAGTCAGTTTTTGCACTCAAATCTAAAATTGTTTTTCTTTGTAAAGGTGAAATTGAAGCTTTATGGGCTATACATAAATCTTTATTTCTAAGGACCCTCAGATCTATTTGTTACAACAGAACCCTGCTATGAAAAACTCTGATTACTTAAATTGCCCCTAATGATTAACTATTGCCATTCTTTCTCTACCAATTCAGACATTGAACTGAAAAGTTCAATTCAAAGGTCCAGTCCTCACCATTGTTTCAGGCTACAGGGAACAGAAACCACAGAGCTTTTATGATTGAATTCCTTAATGCATAGAGAGGGGAATGTCAGACTCTCTGGAGCAAAGGTCTGTCTGCACCTACACCTATAGTAAAAACCCAGCTGGTGGCCTATTTATGTACAGCTTGTGAATAAGAACAGTTTTTATACTTTTAAAGGGAAGAAAAAGGAGGAGAAGGAGGAGGAAGGAGAAGGGGAAGGGGAGGAAGAAAGGAAGGAAATAATGAACTATGGAAGGAAGGAATGGAGGAAAGAAGAAAAAAATAAAATAGAGAAGATGTTCTGTGGGCTGCAAAATCTAAAGCATTTGTCATCTAGTTTATCATCTAGCACTTTACAGAAAACATTTACCTGCAGACCTTTTTCTTCCATCATGGCACGCAAGTATTAACTTTGTAATCACATTGGCTGCAGGCCACTATACACTCCAAGTTTTAATTATCCATTTGAATTGGATGTTAAGAGCAACCCGGATACTTGAGATAATGTTAAAATCTGACTCCTGTCTGAGTGCAACCATACTGATAAATTTAGTCAGATCCAATTTTCTGCTTTGTCCTTCTTGGTCTGATAATTTGTAAAATCCATGCCACATATACTTTTTAGACCCACACTAATACATGTTGGCAAAAGCTCATAATAATTTCTATGTATGAAATAAATAGCTTCTTTTAACTATTTGTTTTACTTATGGGATCTAACTATATATAGGTATTGATCCTAGAGGCAATCCGTGTGGGGTATTGGCATATCCAATGAATGAAGTTGACATCACTTGTAAGACAATTGTCTCAAGTGAAATTTTGAAAACTCTGTTTTTATTTTGTTTTGTTTTAGTTTGTTTGTTTTCTAACGAGAATGCAGGTTTCTCCTGTAAAGAAAGAGCCAAGAACATTCGAGAATTTAAAGCTCTTAACCTCATCTCTGTTCCAATCTTTTCTCTGAGTCTTATGATTCCACATTTTCCTAAATATCCTTTAAGCATCTTGGATGGCTTTTGCCTGCTGCTGGCGTGGAAGCTCCATCTTTGTGAATGTGTATGCTCTCTAGGAGAGACAGAGAAGCCACTATCCTCCCTTCCATTCCTTTAATACCTATTGCCACCATATTAATTACATTTCACCTGAGCTTCTGAATTTTTCCCCTCCGTGACAGTCCATCCCAAATAATCACTAAAGCAAATATGAGTGACTATGGTACTTTTGAATGCCATCAATTGCCAGTGTACTATCTCCCCTTAGCGAGGGGTTGCTTATATTCTACACTATTATGAGAACAATACCTTATAGAGGCTATTTGCTGGGGCCATTTTAGCACCTGCATTATTAGGATCCAGGCAGGAAACAGATGCCGTCATCAAAGATTTTAAATTTAAAAAAATCAATAAAGGTGTTATTTATTAAGATAGTCAGGACCCAAAGACCCAAAGAGGCATAGGGAAGCATTCAAAGGCTAATAGCAGGAATCCATTACTACCCCTGTGAGGAAAGGGAGGAAAGATAGTGGTTGCCAGGGCTGCACGAAAACTGAAGCCATGGAAGGAAATCCACAAAAGAACCACATACACAAAAAGCAGCCACTGCCCAAACAGCACTGGGTGAGTGAGTGAGAGGTCCTTTAAGTAGCCCTATGGTTTCCTTCTCTCACCTCCTGATGTTCTGACAACACTTTCCACTGGCGTGTCCATGGGAACATGGGTGATATAATCTGTAAGGGAGGATTCAATCTGAAGCCATCACAGAAGACATTCAAGTCCTAAGGAAATCATTGGAGAAATGAAAAGCCCTTAAGGGACTGTGTGAGATGATACTACTACCATATTTAATTGATTCTGATGATTTTTTTTTTTTTTTGCTTGTTTTGGCTTAGTGAAATTCTCTGAAATCAGAATTCATCCTAAAATTTGTAGTATGTTATAGTTTATTTAATCATAGTATTCTTAAGAGTAATAGGCTGTCTTATGGTCAATGCTGTCTTAGATTCAACAGTCTACAGTACAGTGGCAATAAAAGCTGGGAAAGGAGATGAATATTGTAGAAACAGACTTGACTAAGTACATTTGAAACATTTTACAAGTTCCATACAGATTTAGAATCATTTTGTCTGTTACCTTAAAAGAATTTGTACCAGTGATGAAAAGTGATAGAGGTGGGAGTAGAACATTTTCAGTTTATATGTGAGGAGTAGGACATCTTAGCAAAATAATCCTGTAAAAATTAACACTGCTTCTTTTTAGAGACAAAATATCTCCCCTCCAAGGTTGTGCTGTGAACCATAAAAGCATTTCTTTGCATCTTAAATGGAAGAAGAAAGGCGAAAGTTACAATGTATAAAAATATTTTTTACTGGTCATGTTTTACCATATCTGAAAGGCATAACTTAAAATATGTTGGTACTTTCCCCTATTGAAAGGAAGAACTAGGTTAATTAACATATGTATGTGTATAGGGATTTTCCTTGAAGAAGACTCTGAGAAATGGACACCAACGCAGATAGTTTATTCAGAGGATGAGCCCATGAAGTGCTAGTGAGAAAATGGGAAATGTGAGACAAGAGAGGGAGAAAAACCAACAATGTGTATATAAATATATAAGTAAGCAGATTAATGTGACAAGCAACTACAATTCAGTAGCACTGGTGACCCTCTCATGGCTCTGTAAGTACAAACCTCAGAAATGTCCCACTGAAATGGCAAAAATGAGTTACTTACACATTGATTTCCTTCCTTGATTACCTAAGGGTTGCCCCACATAGCCCAGGTCTCGAAATTCCCAGCACTTCTAAGCTGCAGGAGAAGGGCACAGGGAGGAGACCATTCCTTATCTCCGGAGAAAGTCCACAGGTAGTAAAGAAAAGGTGGAGGTGGCCAGTGTGCTTAACAACTTACCATCCAGATGTAGTTGGTGGTCCAGGAAAATATGAGATGGACACCAGCAGCATCTGCTACACAGATTTCATACAGAAAATGGCTGATGCTTTTTTGCCACTATAATAATTGAAATTAAGCAACTTTCCTAAAGGAGAAATACTTAAGTTTTACTGTGTTTTACTACCTTTATCCTATGGAAAATCCCTAATTTTGTTCCCCTGTCACACTAAGTCAAAGTACAAGACCAATTCAGTTACACTTACTATATAATCTGAGTACTGATATAATTGTGTGTGATTATATCAAGATTAATGTTCATGTTAATCACTACTGAGTTCATTATGGCTGCAAATCATTTATTTGTAATTTTCTGTTTGTTTGTTTTTTCTGCACTTTGGTTACCTGTATCATGCAATCTTTCTTCATTATGCCCAATCAAACACGGGTAAGAGGTGGGATCTTATTCAAAAAGAAGAAAATCTGCCATTTGAAGTTGTGAATATGTTTTAGGAAGGTTTTAGATTTATGATCAGCCTCATTCTTTTGGAAAAATGTAGTATAATCTGTTCTTGTTGTAAAAACAATTATTGATACAAATTACCTTCAAGTTTAAGAATTTTTATAGTTTTGTATAATTAATGCATCATTGTGAAACATGAAATAATACTTTATAGTAAATTTATAAAAATTAATATGGCTCATTTTGTTTTTTTTTGTATAATGCTGTCATTTACTTTATTTTGCTAGATTAGAGATTTACATTTTCAATAATTTATTTGCAGAACTTAGTTGCAAATTGAAGCTTTCCAAGAATGAAAATTTCATGTTTGTATAGTTTAGGTTCATTATTATTGTTTTACATTGCAGCCTATTAAAATTGGCTGAACATAATGACAATAACTCTCCTTAAATGGGCAGAATAATGATTTCAATTGGACTTAGTTCAAGTGTGTAAAGGGAAGTGCATTGCAAGGCCAGAAGACATCTCTTGAGCATTTGCAGAAAATTATTGTGGGTGTAGACCTCTGATTTCACTCAAGGACAAGCTTGTATTTCCTAAGATAAGGGAAAATAAAAGATGACTATGAAAAGGCATTTTAGCCCTCACTGGTGTTGCTCAGTGGATAGGCACCAGATTGTGAATCCAAAGGTTGCTGGTTCGATTCCCAGCAGGGCACATAACCAGGAGGCAAGCCAGGTCTCCAGCCAGGTCCTTAGCTGGAGGCAGGTGAAAGGCAACCATACATTGATACTTCTCTCCCTTTCCTCCCTCCCAGCCCTTCTCTCTGAAAATAATGAATAAAATCTTTAAAAAAAATTTTTTTTAAATGGCATTTTATTATCTTTTGATTCAACACAGTTTCATACAAAAAGATTAGAAGGCAGCAGAAATACCAATTAACTATCTTCCTGGCCCTGACAACTTACCTAACCTCACTGAGGCTCAATGTGATTATCAGTAAAATAAGAATTATGAAGCTAACTTCATGTAGTTTTATGAATATTAAATGAAATAATGCATGTTAAATGCTTAGCAACATACCTGGTACATGGAAAGTCTTGGTAAATAATAATTTAGGAAAGTAAAGATGAAAAGACCCAAATAATTTAAAGAGAAGAAAGGTAGGACATTTAATAATAATCTTCAGGTTTTTAAAAACTGTCAAACAGTGATTATTATCTAAGTGGAAGCCAATACAAATTTAAAAGGAAAAATATTTCACCATAAGAAATAGCCATAAAGTATTGAGAAAGAATGATTTGCTTGGGCAGTTTTGAAAGGTAGGTTATGATTGTCTGTAGAATTGATTTCCTATGGTTGTCTACGATGATGTGATACCCAACTATATAATGTGGGAGTAATCATTGCTGTACTTTAATATACCCTTATAGCTTAGTCTATAATTTTATTGATTTAAATTTTAGAGTCAAAAAGTAAGTTCTATAAATTCTTCATAGATAACCATACTCTTAGAATGTGTCATATAGTCTATAATCTTTTTTCTCTTGCGAGGAAATCAGATTCCCAGTAAATTGTCACATACTTGGCATACTTGAGGTTAAGTCATAGGGTGCTTAATATTGGCTAATTTAGCCCCTATTAGTACAAAGAATCTATTGGAATCTTTTAAATAATGTTATTGGTGTTCCCTGCTCTTAAAGACTAAACAGTCTTTACAGTTTAGTCTTAAAAAGCCTTACAGTCTGTGGGCTCAGACTGCCTGCATTAGAATTCTAATTCCAATATCAGTCTCACTTTTCCCTCTGTAAAATGTGACTAACATCACTCCCTTAATAGGGTAATTTTGAGAATTAAGTGAATAACAGATGTAGAACATGTAGTCCTAGCTTATTTTATGCACTGAATAACTTAAAATATTATTAGTTTTTTACTATAATTATAACTATACAACAGTTACTCTCTCTAGTTATAATATAAAGAAACCCTTCCTCTACTGTTCCTCAAATGTACAAATACTGAATTATGACACCATATCTGTGTTTGTTCAACAAGTACTTATTTAGTATTCAGGCTGGGTGAGATACTCCATAAAGAATGACAACTATGCTGGTGATTCATACACAACTACTGTATGTTTCTCATATATTTTCTGCCAGATGTTTGTTTGTTTTTTCTCATTCTGCATATGTAAATATATTTGTCAAATATCTGTTCAAGAACTTGTGCTAAGCGTTGTGTAGGAATCAAGGAGTTGAAAGAAAAGGCACCTGTCTGCAAGATAATTTTTATATGATAAGAAAATCTGGTTGTTTTGGTGACTCCAGCATTTTCATCAATATTAGTTCTAGAGTCTGTAGGGTCTCTAGGGGGGAGAAGTTTAGGATTAGTACTTTCCCCCTAGAATCTTCTAGAATGAACTTCTCAATTTATGACATGAGGTAGTACTGCTTAATTTGTATTTTGCTATTGAATTTCCTTTTTAAATTTTTACTTTGTTGGTTAACTAGCTATGGGAATCCTATAATCTGTCTCTATGGACCCATCTTTACTTGGAAGAGATTTCAAAGTTCTCTAATGTAAATTCTCTCATTTCTTCTCAGAATAGTCCAATGATTAGATGGGGCTTTTTATTTTTCTTTTTAAACCTTTATTTAGCCCTGATGGGTGGCACAGTGGGTAAAGTGCTGGCCTGTGAACCCAAATGTCACTGGTTCGATTCCCATCCAGGGCACATAACCAGGCTGCAAGCCAGGTCCCCAGCCAGGTCTGTAGCTGGAGGCAGGTGAAAGGCAACTATCCATTGATGTCTCTCTCCCTCTCTATGTCTCTCCCTTCTCACTCTAAAAAAACTAAAATCTTTAAAAAAACCTTCATTTAGTTTTGAAAAATGGAAAGAAAGAAACAATGTCTCAGAAGAGTTAAATATCATAATTGAGGTAATATTGTGGTTACTGGCAGAGCCATGCCTGGTAGCCCAGTGCCCCTAATCCTACAGAATATTCTTACCACTGTACCACTAAGCCTCTTACTGCTGTTCAGCACCCTACATTCACATTTTACATGAAATATGTTGCAGCTGAAGGATTAGTCTAATCCCATGTGATTATGATGGGAATAATATGAATTTTGTCATTTTGTCTCCAGTACAGACCAATTAATACATTCCCTAAGCAGAACATTGAATTTTTTGGAGAAATAACAATATAATAAAATAAATAAAATTAACTATATTTAAAATTTTTTTCCCAGGAAATACAAAAGACATCATAATGATCTATGAAGAAGATGCTGAGGAATGGGCTCTGTACTTGAGAGAAGTATTTTCACATGTTGTGAAAAGGGAAGCGATCCTGTTGTATCACATGGAGCATTATTCTCTTCGGGATTTGGAACTGCTGAATTTAAACTCTTACAAATGCAAACTTTTGATATTGTCAAATAACTTGCTTAAAGACCTGACTCCAAAGAAATGTCAATTTCTGGAAAAGTTACTTCATTCACCAAAAAATGTGGTTACCCTGCTGTGTGGGGTAACAAGTTCAGATCAGTTCTACAAATTATTAAATGTCTCTGAAAGCAGATGGCAGATCTCAACAGAGCAGGGGCCCGAAGATTACATCTCTGTAATCCAGAGCATCATATTCAGAGGTAGGGTTACCAAGTCTTCCTTATCTATTTATTTTTATTTTTTGTTTATTTCTTATAACTTAAAAAAATCTAAAGTTTTTTTTTAAACAATGAATATCTGATGTTAAGATAGAAACAAAAAGTGAAAGCAAATTTATTTAACAGCATGATGCACTTTTCTCAAAATGCATGAATGTTCTTAATTTTTAGCTATATTCCAATAATGATATCATTGTTCTAAAAGTGGCTTATAATATATAGGATCATATAGTATATGGGATCATACTTGGTAAAACAAAAAAAATGCTATGCTATGCTGCTATGTAGTAGGTTGGTTCTAGAAGCTGGTTTCTTACTTAAGATACTTACTGATATTACCTTAAGATAATATCAGTGGTCATGCTGTTACCACTCAATAGCAGACCAATGTTTGATTATCTGGGTTAAAATTATAGAGCTTGTGTTGTGTTGATAATTGCATGGTATCTATTCCTGGTGTGTGGTACTGTTATTTTCACCCACTTTAAATAACACATTTAAGTTGAATCATATTTCCATTGTGTTAAAGATCAGCACATAAGGAAGGGCTCCTTCATTAATTAATCACAGTTCCAGGTCATAGTCAAAATCCAGTGCTTACTAATGTTAAAGCTCTTTGCTCCCCTGTTGTCTCCTGCTTCCAGTCTGGTGTGAAGGGTACAGTGGTCAGCTCCCCCTCTGGTTTTCTCAACCTGCATTTTGCCTCGCAGGATTCCAGCTATGGTTTCTCCACCTGCAGGGAAGAGATGGGGTTTTTATTTTGCATTAGTCATATCAGATATTAAGATATTGGCTCTTTTTCTTGGAGTATATTTCTGGGTTGTTCGGTGATCCCCTCTTTTACTGAGCAATCCGCACCTGCAGTTCCTTAATGGAGATGAATGTTTCCGCTCCTCTCAGCAACTCGTTGTTGTGGTCCACCTTGTACAGACACTTACTGTTGGTTTCAGTGGCTCCCTCACGTGTCTGTTTTGATCCAAGTCTCTGAGATATCTCTTGACTATTTCTTTCCCTTACTTGATCCATGTCTATCTATAAAACTGTTACTGGAGGTATTGAGCTAGGAAAGCGAGCAAAGGGAACTAGATACGTTTTTTAATAGACTGAGAAGCATAAACCTATCTGCCTGCTAGCCAGAAGCTACAGCCTCACATTCCTGGGGATTACCGCATTTCTCTGCCAAAAGGATTAATAATCCTCTCTCCCCACCCTCAAATTACAGGTTGGGGGTGGGACCAAGGGAAAGCAGACATATGCCAACAGAAGTCAAAATGGCACAGGGAGAGGTGCTGGACCATAGAGTCCTATCAGTCTAACCTGGGGAAAGAATGGATTGGTTGGAAGGTCGACCCACCAGAAACTGCAAACGTTTATGAAGCTACTGGTCTGCCCTAAATCCAAGCTAATATAATGCCAGGGGGCAAAGAAGCTTTCTCTCTTGCCAGGGTGATGTGCAATCATCCTTCTTCCATGGCCATGGGGTCCTAGCTGCCTCATGGCTCATGGCCATGCAACTTCACCTGTAGGTTCCAGGAAGGAGCCTGAAATGGACTATGGCTGGAAACACATGCTAAGTTAGCTAGATGCTGGACTGGACTATACATTAATATGGAGTATAAACTCTGGGCAGTGACCTTCATCCTGGTCCTGTTGAAGACAAGAAGGGACTTTTCTCATGGTGAGATGGGTGGAATGGGACATTGGGAAGCCTGGAGGGGAACTCCCTTAATTTTACATCATCAATAAACCATACCACAGAGCCACATCCTCCCATGTGTGTCTCAGGAAATTATTTTCCTTTTTGTATTTTAAATATTTTATTGTATTTATACATTAGTGTCCCAGTGTTCCCCCTTTGCCTCACTCCACTGAGCCCACCCCCATACTCCTGTAATCAGTCCCCACACCACTGTCCATGCCTATGGATCCTTCATATATATATATATAATCATATATATAATTCCTTCACCTTCTTTCAATCAGTTCCCACCTCTCCCTCCCCTCTTACAGCTGTCAGTCTATTCCATGATTCTCTGCCTCTGGTTCTATTTTGCTCATTAGTTTATTTTTTTCATTAAATTCTTCATTGTAAGTGAAGTTATATGGTATTTGTCTTTCATTGACTGGCTCATTTCACTTAACATAATACTCTCCAGTTCCATCCATGTGTCACAAAAGGTATGAATTCCTTCTTTCTTTCTGCTGCATAGTATTCCATTATGTAGATGTGCTACAGTTTTTTATCCACTCACTTACTGATGGGCACTTAGGCTGTATGCAAATCTTGGCTATTATAAGTAGCCCTGTTATGAACATAGGGGTACATCAATTCTTTTGGGATTCTTCAGGTAAATTCCTAGCAATAGAATATCTGGGTCTAACGGAAGTTCCATTTTTAGTGTTTTGAGGAAATTTTATACTGTTTTCCACTGTGGCTGTACCAGTCTGCATTCCCACCAGCAGTGCCCAAAGGTTCTCTTTTCTCCACATCTTCACCAATACTTATTTGTTGATTTGTTGATGATGACCATTCTAACAGGTGTGAGGTGGTATCTCACTGTGGTTTTAATTTGCATCTCTCTGATGGCTAATGATGTTGAACATTTTTTTTTTTTCATATGTTTCTGGGCCATCTGTATGTCCTTCTTGGAGAAGTATATATTCAGATGCTGGCATAAGAACAGACATATAAACCAATGGAACAGAATAGAAAGCCCAGAAATAATCCCATGTCTTTATGGTCAATTAATATTTGACAAAGGGGGATAGAGTAAAAAATGGAATAAAGCTGGTTTCTTCAATAAGTGGTATTGGGAGAACTGGTACATGCAAAAAAGTGAAACTAGACCACCAGCTTACAATATTTTTGCTATTATATCTTCCAGGGCAAGGATAATATAGGAAAAAATCAACAAGGAGGCTACATCAAATTGAAAAGCTTCTGCACAGCTAAATGAAAATGAAACCAACTGTAGGGGAAAACATATTTGCCAATAATAATACATCGGCAAGGGTTTAATCTCTAAAATATATAAAGAGCTTATATGACTCAATACCAGGAAGACAAACAATCTAATTTTAAAAAGTGGGATAATTATTTGCCTTTACATCCGTAAGATCCCCACTTCTACTGGCAACAAGTGGCATTCCACTGCAGCAGAACCATCTGTTTGCCTCTTGCCCTGACAAACTGCATGTGCAAGCCATTTTCCATGTAACTCCCCCATTCCACACACAGAACAGTGATGTAGTCACAGCCTCTTCTTGCCTTTCATCATTTCCCAACATGGGTCTAGCATGAATCCCGGTGTTCTATAAATCCAGAGAACACATGTCAACCCCAAATAATTTGCTGGCAGCCCTGATTATTATGCGTGAGGATAGTGGTATCCCCACAGCCTTTCCTGGGGTGGGGCAGTGGGGCATCAAC
Source organism: Noctilio leporinus (assembly GCA_004026585.1). Lineage (NCBI taxonomy): Eukaryota > Metazoa > Chordata > Mammalia > Chiroptera > Noctilionidae > Noctilio > Noctilio leporinus. The sequence goes on along the minus strand of PVIW01004831.1, from coordinate 48,223 downwards.
AATTGTCCTTAAAAATTTTCAACATCTTCTGTGGCTAAAGGCAGGTGAAAAGCAACCATACATTGATGTCTCTCTCCCTCTCTGCCTCTCTCCCTTCCCCTCTTTCTAAAAATAATGAAATAAAATCTTTAAAAAAAATTTCAACATCTTCTTCAAATTCCATATTTTTAGAGCCTTTAATTATTTACTGTTGCTATCAAGCTACCCTAAAATTTGGTAACTTAAAACAACAGGCATTGGTTCTATCAAAGTTTCTATGGCTGAGGAATCTAGGAGCAGCTTACCTGGGAGGTTCTGGATCAGAGCATCTCATTAGGCCGCAGTTGAGCTGTCAAGAGCTACAATCGTTTGCAAGCCTCTACTCTCCACGACGGGAGGATTTGCTTCCAAAGAACCTTACCAGGTTGACAAGTTTGTTACTGATTTTTTTAAGCATCTCTTAACTGGACGTCACCTTTCATAGATTCCTGAGAAAGGGCCCTTGGCAGTAATGTTGCTGAAATCTTGCATGTTCAAAGTGTTTGCCTCTTGCTTTGTGCTTGAAGTACTGTTTAATGGAGGACCACATTGTTCTCCTTTCTTCTAGCTCTGCAGTATGCAGGGAGATCCCATTTGCCTGACTAAATAATTCTTCATTTGTAGTTTAAGTCCAGTGACTTCACTAGAATGTTATCTTAGTGCTGACTGTTAGATTCAAATCTTCTTTTATTTCAGGGACAGTTTCTTGATGTATAGTTTTAAATGTTTGCTCTTTCTTATTATGATGATTTTGTTATACAGGGATTCCTTTCATATGTAGGTTAGATTTACTTTGTGATACATTCAACAGTTCCTCCCTAATTCATTTTGGTTCCTCATTAATATCCATTGCTTAGTTTGTAACTTTCACTTCAGTTTTTGCTATCTTCTTATGCTTTCAGTACTCTCTTTCCCCCTCACTTTTATGGTTTTTGTACTATTTTCACTTATACCATTTAGTTGATCATTAAAGGCTTATAACTCATCTCTCATTCTTGTCTTGCTAACTTCTCCTTAACTTCTTGCATTCTGCACTATATAATTGCTTCAAACGTTTATACATTTAAAAAATTCATGGTAAAACGTTTGGTCACAAATTTTCACTTCTCTTATGGCAGTGTGCTTTAGTGTGTGTTTCTGATGTGCCATTGGTTTTCTTTTTTCTTTTTTTTGTAGCATTTTTGTATAGAACCTGTGGTTGCCTAGGTTTTCTTTGTACCACTTTTATTTTTGTATAGATCCTGTGGTTACCCAGGTTTTCTTTGTACCACTGAGCAAAGTGAGGTTTTAGTTTTTATTTATTTTTATTTTTTTGTCAAGGCAATGAGAATAGACAATGTGGGTTTTTTTGTTGTTTGTTTTGTTCCGTTTTCCTTCCCACAATGAAAGACACTACCTCTCTGTTTCTACATATATAGATTGCTTTCTGTGAATATGTCCTTTCTATAAAGTTCCTCATTTAGCCCTACTTTCTCTGAATTTTGGAACCAAATTGCTTTTAGAAATGCTTCTACCTGAAACTGTTGCATCAAGTTTACAATACAAAAGTGTATAGCTCCTAACCTTATAAGAAGGTATGGTTTATTAGTTCTTGAAATCTGCAGTTTCTAGATGAATTCTTCGAGGTTTCTTTTTTCTATTTCCTCCTGCATGCCCTTTTGCTCACCATCACTGATTTTGGAACCATTCCATTGATCTGGTGGTCTAGAATTTCACTGTTTTCTATTTTCAATAAATAGGGCATTTGCATAATTATTTCTCATTCTCAATATCTAGAGATGATTTTCAGGAATAAAAAGAGGAAATGTTGACAGTACATTTTAAGTTTGAAACTGGCAGTCCTCAAGTTCCTTGTTACCCCTGCTTTGCTTTGTTTTGCTTTTTGTTTATATTCCACAAGTGCATTTTTTGTTGTTGCTGTTGTTGCAAAGGAAAAAACATTACAAGTAGAAATTATTAAAAATTACATAAAATGCACATAAAGTACAAATAATTGCATGCTAATTTTCTTCCCTGAGACAGAGGGGCACTCTAAATTGGTGGCAAAATTTTGAATGATTTTCCACATCCACCATTTCTATTTGGTCACTTAAGTTATGTTGTCACTATTATATAAAAATATTGACCAAAAAAGTGGTTGTTTTAGTTGTTTTGTTTAATGATGAATATTCTGCTATATCTTCAAATTGTTTTCCTATTGATATTTGAATAAAGATAAGATTATGGTTTATGGAAAAGTAGAATTATTTTGAAACATGTTAGCTCTCATGTTTCCATATTCAAATTTAAGACTCATTTCTTACAGTAACTTAGATGCACCTACCAAATGAAAAACACAAGTATGTGCATAGAAAAACGTATTCAAAGATGATAAAGTTGGCTTAACTACAAGCATGTGACCAGAATGTAGATCTTTAGCCAATTTGCAAATCATGAATAAAATAATTTTTATGTATGAATTGAGCTCCTTGATAAACTTGGTACTAATTGCTGTAATCTATGCAATAATAAATGGTTTTAATAAATAGTTTAAGTGGTTGGCTAAATTATTTTTATATTTTCTATTGAATGCATAAACCTAGTTTTCCAAAAATGGATAAAATAAAATGAAAGATGTGGAGTTCAATTTTTACTCTTTTTGCTATTTTCCCTTTATCCCATAGAGAAATTATGTAAAAAAGAAAGAATGCTTATTTTTCAGAAACATGATATGATAAAGAGAATAATTAAAATGCCCAGATGGCCATGGAAATAATTAAATGTTCTATTATACACACATAAGAAAAAAATCAGAAAACATATTGTGAAAGTTAATGAAAGAAAAAGATATTTAATAATTCATCTAGGTTCCAGGGAGAAGTTTCTAATGCTAACAAAGATAAAAAGATAAAAACATATAGTAATTCATGTTTACTCTGATTAATTTTTGTTTTTTATTTTGAGAGTTTTGTATTCTTTTAAGGAATTACAAAAGCTAGATTTTCTGTCTCTTTAATTCCTAAATTAGGATTAATACAATATAAATCTGTATATATTTCCTACTTTTCTCTGTATCATATAATCTTTTTGACCAGATTTTTTCTATTTTCTGTCTTCTATTTCTTTAGTTTTTTTGTATCTTTAGCTAATGTGTAGGTTTCATATAGCATTGTTTATATGTAATATACATGATCCAATCTCAAACTTACATGAAAACAACCAACATTTCTGAGAGTTACCATTGTGTACTTTGTTGTTTAAATTGTTTTTTTACCAGTTACTGTGATCAGGGCACATATTATAGATCTTCTTTCTCCCGTGCTCTTGTTTATTTTTATATCTTTTACCTTGAGACCCTTTTTAGGCACTCTGGTTTGCCCTCAATAATTGCATAAGCTCTCTCTGAGCTTTATTTTATTATATTTCCATATAAATTAAAAATATATTTGCATATAAATATATTGATATTCACATTTGTTTCATATTTCAATATTGCATATTTATTATGTTTTTTTCATTGTCAGATTATAGATGTAGTGGTAGTAGGAAAGCTGCTAATTTTTTCAAAAATAACCTTAATGTTAATTTTGTTTTTATATTACCAAACCAAGGACTTAAAATTTGTAGTTTCATCAAGCATAAAAGAAAAAATCCAAAATAAAGAATAGCAGTGTAATAGTAGAGTTTTGGAAGAACAAAACTAGAAAAACAACAGAACAAGCTATGTAGAAGCATTTGCTTCTCTTTCTTCCCATCAGAGCTGTGTACTGCTGTAAACTGTAGTTCCCTGGGCAATGAGGTCTCGTGGCCTTCCAGGTGAAGTCCTTTCTTTTCCCATGATGTTTCAGCTCCTTGAAAGTGTGGCTCCAGCATAGGCATTTTTGTCATGGTTGCAGGCACATGCTACACACAAGGGTAGCTGCATCACTGCCCATCGAGTGAACACAGCCCACCATTTCTGCTCTTCTATCCACTGTTCTCTGGCTGCCCTTTCTCCGTATTTGGAGAGTATCCTTCTCCATGTTTGGAGAGTACGGTATGTGGAGTACCCTTCCCTACATTTTCAGTAGAAATCCCAGCTATCTTTCAAGGTCAACTTGAAAAAGCTGCTTTATCAGTAAATTTATCTCAGATTCTTTCTTCTTGAAAAATATTTACTTCATCTCTAATTCTATTAAATTTTTATTATTGTTTACTTATGACTCTCATTACATTTTTTGTAATTATTTTTGACAATTCCTTTTCTGCCTATTTCTGTTTAAAGAATGTAATGCTAGTAGCTTTTTTTTCTAAAACATTTTAGCACTTCAAGCCTTCATTAAAAAAATAACAAGAGATAAATGCTGCTTTTAAGTGTAGATTTAGAAATGCATTTTGGCACAGTTAGGCTTCTCACTTTTTTAATGATGAACAGGTTTATTGTGATATTCTTGCCAAAAAATACACAACCTTCATCTAATCATAAGGGGATATCAGACAAACCTAAAATAGATTCCACAAAATAATTTTTGTAATCTTCAACTATATTAAAATCAAGCAACTAAAAGAAAGGATGAGTTATTGTTCCCCATTAAAGGAATTTAAAGCTATATAATATTTAATCCTGAATTAGATGCTAGACTAAGAAATATGGCTGTGTTTAATAATTTTGGTAAAGAGAAGCTCTTAATATAGTTAATTATGTCAATATCTTTCTTTTAGTTTACTACTTATATATACTGTTTAAGAAATCTTTGCCTCTCTTAGGTCATACATATATCTTCTAAAATTTGAAATTTTTGACTTTTCTCATTAAAATGTGACATCCATCTGAATTTAATTCTGTGTGCAATGTGGGGTTGGACTCTAGATTATTTTTTCCATGTGAATGAATTGTTCTTTGAATGTTTCAGTTGAATATATTAGAGAATCTGGAACCACTCAGGTTTCCTATTTGAGTCATTTCTGTTATTTTATTTTTCTAGGGATTTGCTGATTTAAATTATTTTCAAATTTATTGACCTAAAATTATTTATAACATTTATTTTTATATCTGTTTATATGAAATTGTGTTTTCTTTTTTCTTTTTAAGATGATTTATTTGTGTCTCTTTTTTATATCAATTAATCTTCCCAGAAGTTTCAAAATTTCATTTGTTCATTCAAAGGACAATAATTTGAGCCTTAAAAAGTATTTTCTACTGTAATTTAAAAAAATTTATTTTTGTGGTATAGTTAGTGTTTATTTCATTTTACTTCTTTGAAATAGCAAAATGCTTAACTCTTGAAAATGTACCTTAAATGAGTACATTTAAAGTTATAATTTCTAAGTACTTTTTAAAATCTAGTTCCAACAAGTTCTTACAACTTTGTAAATTATTACTTAGTTCCACATATTTTCTAATTTTATTTTGATCTCTTCTTTAAAAATATTATAAATAAACAGAAGTATGAACTTTAATTATTCTTTTGGTCATTGATTTCTAAAATTTTTTTATATGGTCAGAGAATGTGGTGTATGTTATTTCAGTAGTTTGAAATTTATTGAGTTCTACTTGACAAATTTTTAAAATATCCTATGTATTCCAGAAAAGAACACTTATTTCCTTATTTGGTATGTGTTGTGATTTATGTCCATTAGATCACACTTGTGATTTACATGGTATATATTTTTACATTATTTTCTTTTGAATTATTTTATATATTTGCTAATCTTTATATATTTATAAATGTGTATATCAGATTTTTTCAATTAAGTCTTAAAATTTTAGTATTTTAGTATGTAATTTAATTATATATTGATTATAACACTTGATGCATATGGATTCAATTCTGCCATCTTATTTATTGCTTTCTCTTTTGTTTCAATATTTTTTGTTTCTTTTTTAACCTTCTTTTGCTTCCTTTTGGATTGAGTTCCTATTCATTCCATTTGCATGCTACTTTATCTTTTCAGTGATATCCTAGAAATTTCAAGATATATACTTAACTTAGCCATTAAATTAGTATTGTTAACAATCTTTACTTATTAATTATATTTAAATATATTTTTTCTTTCTTCTGAAAAAATATAAGGCCCTTTGTAATGCTTTAACTCAAATTATCTCTTTTTTCCACTTTATAGAATAATTATTCTATCTGCTATTTCTTAGGTTTTGGATATTAAGAAACTCAATATTTACTTACTTTAAACTATTTATTTATGGGATTCTTTATGTGTCATTCCCTCTTCCATCTCAGCTCTCTTCTTGAGATCATTTTCTTTTTCCAGAAAATATATCTTAAAAACTAATTTTGGTGAGCTTTGTTGGTAATAAAATACCTCAGTTTCTATTTGCATCATAACTGAAGATAGGCTCAGCAATTAGCCCTAGATTAAAGACTGTTCTGGCTACACTTAACAAAATTTAATAGCAAGACTTAAAAATGTCAAATATTTTCAAGTAACATAACTACATTCCAGGACAAGGTTCAAGAATGTCTATAGGAATATACCACCCAAGAAGGTAAAGTTCATAAAGTCAAACAGCAAATCAAAAATTACCCAGCATGCACAGAAGCACAATCAGTATAAAATCCATCTTAAGAAACCTGTATTCAGAATACACAGAGAACTTTCCACTCGATGATAAGAAAACATACAAAGCAATTTTTTAAAAACTGGGCAAAATATTTCAATAGATATGTAATTAGTCCTTGTAGCACATGCTACAAAACTGTTCTCCAAAGGTGTTACGGCATTTTCCACTTCCACCAGCAGGGTTGAGAGACCCAGTTGCTCAGTACCCTCACCTGATCAGTCTTTTTCATTTCAGCCATTCCAATTGTTGTGTAGCAGTATCTCATTTTTTTCTTTTACAAAATTAACAATTTTAACAAGTGTATTGTGGTTAGTACTACAATTTTGGTGCCACTGCCTTTATTATTAATGCTTAGGTGACAGTTGTTTTACTCTCCCTTACTTTTGCCTACAATCATAGGCAAATTACATCTTTTGAAAATTGTTATGACCCTGAGGGCCCCTTTAATCACTGTACTAGTCTGCAAATTTCCCATAAATTTCATATTGTTTGTTTATGTCTCACCATCAGACTTACTAAAATCACTATTTTCCTGTCCTCCCTCCATTAAAAAAAGAATAGTTCCATGTGTTCACTACCTTAAAGGCATCACTACTACTCACATAACCCCAGTGTTATCACAGAGACCCCTCTTTCTCCCACACTAGATTAATGTCTTTGCCTTAGAAATATGTCTACACCCCTCTTCTCCATCTCCACTGGCCTGGATTATGGTCTTTCCTTTCACAGTTCACTGCCGGTGGCCCGTCTCTTTCTTTTCCACTTCATTAAAACACACATTCAAGTATGGCCTCTACACCACTTATGGAGTAACCCCAAAGGGTCTCAGGGCTTCAGACAGGCTGCTCATCGTCAGATATTATGCAAAATAGTAGCAAACTAGCAATATGATTTAAAACACCTATATAGATTGTTCACTAATTCAGACAATAATTAATCAAGTCTAATAGTAAATGCATAATGATAACTTGATATATTTAGAACAAAAGCCATAGAACTGTTTTTCTACTTTTAGAATATATTAAGGCTTTAAAAATTATTAGCTGCCAACTTTTAGATTCAAGGGTTGAATGTCTGTGTTTTTTCTTCCTCTAAAACTAATAGTTCATTACAACTTCAGATTTCCCATTAAAATGATGGATTGTGTGAAAAGAATATTACTCAAAAAGTCTGAATTATAAATGTGTGTTCAGGTATGTGATGGTTTACACAAAGGTTTTATTTTGTCCCTGAGAGCTTCCCTGGCTTGCATAAAATAACAAAGCACCAATTACTGCTGAGGATGCAGAGATGGAGGTTTCAAGGTGTTTTCCTCAACTTATGATAAATATTCAACTTCTCTTTGAAGAGTTTATATTTTAACTTTTAATCAGGTTATGTTTTTGAATTCTATTTTTCATTATTTTGCATTGTTTTCTAATATCATTTGGGGGTCATTATTATATATATTGAGGGATGAAGTTCAAAAACACCAAAATTGATGATTTATTATTTCTAGACACCAGAGTTTAGTTACAAGTTATTGATTACTAATAAAATAAAGACATTTGGTCAGGATATTTTTGTGGTGCTAATAATGGCTGGTCTTCTTCTTCATGTTTCAACTTCATTTCACATGGGAAATGGTCATATGCTATATTAACAGCATTACTCTAAGGTCTCGTAGGAGATTAGTGTTTAAGGGAAGAACCTATATAGAGAGCAATAAAGCAAAATATTACTGTCTCTGATTGAATAAGTTACCTGGCTTTAAAGTCTATGCCAAGGTACTCAATATCTTGAAGCCTACAGATCTATAATCTAAGGTCCATTGAATTCCACCCTCAATTGATGACTGAGCTATTGGAAGGAAATTTTATGTACAAGCTGTACTTGACTTAAACACTGCTTACTCTAGCCAGTAACCATTTACTAGTTTTAGTAATTATTTTCCTAGATACATACTCTAAACTTTTACTTTTTTTTTTTTTTTAATCTTTAAATTATATTTAGAGATAGGGGAAGGGAGAGAGGCAGAGAGGGAGAGAGACATCGATGTATGGTTGCCTTTTTCACCTGCCTCCAGCTACGGACCAGCTGGAGACCTGGCTTGCAACCTCATTACATGCCCTGGCTGGGGAATCAAACCAGCAACCCCTGGGTTCACAGGTGGTGCTTTATCCATTGTGCCACCAGCCAGGGCTAAACTTTTACTTCCTTAATATCAGTAATATTTTCCTATCCATACAACTCTATGCTGCAAGATAAAATATGGGATCATAACAAATCAACTAACAACCTGATAAAAATGATGTATCTTATATACTAATTTACCATATCTTTATATTTCACAATGAGAATAAAGTGATAGGCACTTACATTTTAACTTAATTCTCCACTAAGAAGCACAATAGGCCATTTAAATCATGTTGGGAAATAAAAAAGATTTAACAAGTCATTTTATGATGCCACTAAAAAATGGGAATTCACTTATAGTCACATAGTATATGTGTTTTTTAACCTTAAGTTTACATGAGATATTTCAAATTACTTTTACTAGTATCTTAATATTCCTGTTAAGTGGGAGAGCTGAACTTTTTTAAAAATATGCTCATTTACATGTTATACAACAGCAAAGTTGGAATTACATATGTTCTTAAGGACCACTTTTATCCATTACTTTTTTTAAAAGATTTTATTCATTATTTCCAGAGAGAGAGGGAAAGGGAGAAAGGCAGAGAGGGAGAAATACATCAATGTATGGTTGTCTTTCACCTGACTCCAGCTAAGGACCTGGCTGGAGACCTGGCTTGCAACTTGGTTATGTGTCCTGTCTGGGAATAGAACCAGAGACTTTTGGGTTCACAGGCTGGTGCTCAATCCACTGAGCCACCAGCCAGGGCATCCATTAAATTTTTATGGATGCATTCTGTATTTTGCAATTATGATTTTCTTTTGAACTCTAATAGAAATATTGGGGCAGATAGAAAACAATATAATTTCTCTTAAGTTTATCCTATGTATGTATTGTTTTGGATTGTTCATTGTATCATAATGCTATAAAATGTGTTTGTAGGGGGATAAGCAATGTTTAGAAATCTCTTCAATAGCTTCTCATCTGAAGAAGCTTAGCTATCATTTAACATTTTCTTTTATTCAAGTACCTCAACAAAAATTAATTTAGCTGAAATTGTAATAATTAAGAACATGTAGTTTTAAGTCCAAGTAGAATGCCACCTAATCTCCTGTTACCCCTTTCTCTAGCCTGGAACTTTTTACTTTTTCTTTTTTTTTCTTTTTTTTTTTAAGATTTTATTTATTATTTCCACAAAGAGAGGAAGGGAGAGAGGCAGAGGAGGAGAGACACATCAATGTATGGTTGCCATTCATCTGCCTCCAGCCATGGATCTGGCTGGAGACCTGCCTTGCAACCTGGTTCTGTGCCCTGCCTGGCTGGGGAATCAAACCAGTGACCTTTGGGTTTGCAGCACCTTATCCACTGTGCTACTAGGGCTGGAGTTTCTTAAACAAGGGAGATTTTGTCAATCATTGTTACATTAGTCAAAATACAATAGTATTTGTGTAACATTTTTAAAAAATCTGAACTGATAGGCCAAGGTATCAAACGTTGCCTTTGGGTTAGGCATGATATATTAACAGCTGTTCCACAAGAAAATGAAAATCTCACCAAATCAATGTAGCACTCTGATAAAAGATTCTGGTTGAAACAAATATTTAATAATGATGAAACAAAATGTTAATATATGGATGCATAGATAACTTTACTTACATAGAATTATGCAAAATATTGATGTATAAAGAAGCAAAATACAGTGTTTCAGAGATGAGCTACAAACATAAAAAATGGAAGAAGATAAAAATCTATGACAATTTTTCTAGTACTTTATATGAAGAATTATTTCTGAAACACTTTTTATAAATAAGGCATAGACTAATTCTAGAGTTAAAAGTGGTCTCAAATAATGTCTTCCCTAACATTCTTATTTGACAAATGATATCATTGAGACCCCAAGGCACTGCATTCGGGACCCATAGTATTGCAATTAGGGAGGAATCTGGAAAAAGCCACAGAGTCAGATCCTGAGCTCCTCCCTTGCAAAATTCAGTTCTCAGCTGTGACTGGTTCTTCTATAAGCAAGCATATTACTTCTCTTCCATTGTTTGCTCATGATTGACTCATTCCTTCATTCCTAACATTATTTTTTTCTAATGTTCATTTATAAACTTCTATGAACTAAGCATTGTTGTAAGAACTTTATACACATTTTAAATTTAACCCTCACAAATCTATGAGTTTTGGATACTAGTACCATTCTGATTTTTAAGTAATAATACAAACGTAAGAGAGTAGAAAATGACAGAGCCAGAATGTAGATCAGCACCCACATTTAAAATAAATATACAATTGGACAAATGTTATTTGACTTGAAAAAAATAATTATTAGGGTACTTTGGGAGTACCAGGACAATTTTAACTTTTTGGGTGTATACATACTTAAATCTAATCAGTGTGTTCTTAAAAGCACCCAGAATTGTATATTTCAGTGCCTGGGATGAAAATGTTAGGTAGCAGTAATTGGTATAAGCTTTTCTGACTCCTCCAACCCACCATCTGTGTTTTCAGTTGCGGGGAGGGTCTGAGCTTTCTTTCGTTAGGCAACTCCATATTCTAGATTGAACAGGATGGTTACAATTTAACATATTTTATATTTTAGGCTCTGTGTCTTGATTTACATGTACAAGCTTGCAATATATTTCACTTGAACAATATTAGATAGTCTTTCCATTTCAGTTGTCTGTCTCATGAGCTAAATCAGCTTTAGAAAGTTTTCCTGTCTGAAATAGTTTTTAAAAATATTTCATTCATTATTTTCAGAGAGAAGGGCAGGGAGGGAGGAAGAAAGGGCAAGAAACATCAATGTATGGTTGCCTTTCACCTGCTTCCAGCTAGGGACCTGGCTGGAGACCTGGCTGGAGACTTGGTAATGTGCCCTGGCTGGGAATCAAACCTGCAATTTATGGGTTCAAAGGCTGGTGCCAATCCACTGAGCCACACTCACCAGGGTTTAAAAACTTTTAAAATAAATAAGTTCCTGAATTTTCAATTCAAACATTTTTTATTTTAACCAAACTGTAATCTTTATCATTTTAGGCAACATATTTCAAAATTGCAAACAAAAAATTATTTTCTGCTTTTCCTGTTTTATAAGTTTTCATCTCTCTCTGGTTGGTCTCATTTTATTATAAAACAGTTTTTTGTTTCAAATTTCCTGGTTACTATTTCTTTCCTATTTTATACTTTTTATGATAAATATTCTATCATCTTAACCTTGGTTTAACTGCATAAAATGGTACCCCACAGTGTTCTTTTCATCAGCATACTAATCATACCAAATTATTCTCATTTTCATGAATTTATATACTCTCTTCATATTAGTCTTTTGATACCTGAGATACATTTTCTTTTGTTAATTGGAACATTAGAATCAAGTATTTTATAGTGCTTCCTCTTAATTGCTACATATAGATATTAGGAATACTTTTCTTTCATAATTCTGAAATTCATTTAAACAGTAGAAATGCATTTTCCATAACCAGAAAATTTATATTGTCTATGTCTAACATTGCTTTCCACTTCCTATGCTAATTAGTGCTATGTCTGCATAATTTGTTTTTCCTTGTTACTCAGCTTTGCATGATTTTCCTTTGAAATATACATATTAGCTATAAAGAACAATCACCTTCCTTTGAAATACATGGTTTCTCATTTGGCTTGGTAGATTTTCCACTATATAATTGTTTTAGCCAGTTGACATTTATTGAGCTTCTACCATGTGCCAGGCCTTTGGTAAGTACTTGAAAGGAACTAAAGATTATCAGTTACTTCTATCAGTAGCTCTCTAATGAAAGAAACAGGAAAATAAATAATATGATTCATGTGATACTTTCTCTTTTTTAATTTAAAAATTTTTAGTATATATCCTAACTACTTGTGTGAACTAGATTACTTTTTTAAAAAATTTTGTTTATTATTGTTGTATTATAGTTGTTTCATTCCTCACCCTGCGCACCCCCCCTCCCCCCCCCCCCCCCCCCCCCCCCCCCCCCCCCCCCCCCCCCCCCCCCCCCCCCCCCCCCCCCCCCCCCCGCAATTGCTCTCCTCTGCCCTACTCTCCCCGCTCTGTCTCTGGCAGTCAATCCCCACTTCATTGTTCATGTCCATGGATCCTTCACACTAGCTCCTTGACATGTGACACTTTCTAATGAAGTACTGTGTATCCAAAGAGCTATGATTATGGGGAACTTGAAATGGTTTTACACTGGGAGCCGCCATTGATAAAAAAGGAATGTTGAAAATTAGGAAGAAAAATAGGACTATGCACAATAGGCCAAACAAAAGGCATACATAAAAGGAGTAAAAGCAAGGAAAGGCTAGCCTTGAAGAGCAGACAAAACTGGTTTAGTTATTAATTTGGCTTAATTACCAGTCCACTTTCTCACTGTATAAGCTGTTTTCTAATGGTATATTCCTGAACCTCACTTCAGGTTTGGATTTGAGTGCTCCTGGTTGCAAACTGTCTTTTTGGTGTGTGCACAATAAATTTTTAGAAATACTAAATTAGTGATTCATTGGTTTTATTTACCTTGGCTATTTTTTTTCTAATGTATTGATTTTAGAGAGCGAAAGGATGGGAGAGAAAGAGAGAGAGAGATCAATTTGTTGTTCCACTTATTTATGCGTTCATTGGTTGCTTCTTGTATGTTCCTTGGTCAAGGATAGAACCTGAAACCTTCATGTACCAGGACAGTGCTTTAACCAACTGAACAACCCAGCCAGGCCCTACCTTGAATCTTTGCAGTAGAATGAAATAAGATGGTTATGTTCAGGGAGTGGGAGATTGGAATGACCACAATGGAAGTACACCATTGTTATAGATGAACGAAGTGGGTCATTGGGCTCTTCTTCCCTCTTAACAGGAGAAAGTCTGCTTGCGTGTGAGGCAAGATAAGAAACAGCCAAGGCTCTTTTACCTTCAGTGGAAACTTGAATTCTGTGGTCAAGGGTTTTGTATCAGAAAGTCCTGGATTAGAGCTCAGCTCTGTGACCTATGACAAATTACATCTTTTTTCAAAACTCATTTCTTCATCAGTAAAATCATAAAATAATACCATGCATAATTGTGAGGATTAAATGTAATTAAGTATATAAACCTCTACCTAAGGTATTTGAGACTTAGTCCAAACTCAGCATGTCATCTATTATTTTTACTCCAACAAACAGTCTTAGGGACCTATCTGTTAACTAGGCAAGCCCCAAGGATGGTTTTCCTAAGCCTAATGGCCAGGAGTTCCTTCTTATTTTAAAATAGGTCTGCCCTGAAAGTATTGGTCATGCAAACTGTTTTCATTATATTTACATTGTCTCGATACTTTCGGGACAGACCTCATATCTGCCTCAATAAATGAGACAAAACCACAACCTATTTTTGCCTCTAAGGTGAGTGAACTCAGTTTCTACTGTTTTTATTCATGTTAAGGAAAGGTTATACTTATATACTTGTATAATGTTCCTAAGGAAGTGAAAGGAACCAAAGTATTCTTTAAAAGACTGATTTTACTTTGAAGCAGGCAATTTCAAAGTCATTTTGTTTAGTGACATGAAAATAAGAAACTAAAAACTACAACTTATCCTCCAAATTTTATATACATATAATGCTGATATTCTTTTGTATATAATTTGGAGGTTAAAATAAAATTCTTTGATACTGAGTTTCTGATAGGCTATGGATATATTTTTAGATATATCAGTTTAAGATGTTGATTGCTATTTAAAATGTGTAAAATGCTGGTGAACATTTTTTAAAATTACTAAATTAAGTCTGACATTAAAGTTCAAGATCTGCTCTTAGATAACTGTAAAGAATGAAGATATTTGAGCCCTGGCTGGTGGCTCAGTGGATAAGCACCAGCCTGCAAACCCAAAGGTCACCAGTTTGATTTCCAACCAGGGCACATAACCAGGTTCCAAGCCAGGCCTCCAGCCAGGTCCGTACCTGGAGACAGGTAAAAGGCAACCATACATTGATGTTTCTCTCCCTTTCTGCCCACCTCCCTTCCCCTCTCTTTAAAAAAAAAAATTATATATATATATGAATGAAGATATTTGAAGGGAAAAAATCAGAGATGTATTTGTCCTCTTCAAGTTCAATTTAGACCGAAATTGTCATTATGTATTGGTAACAGTTCCATATGTTTGACACTATAAGGGTCATTTTCTCTGACAGCAAGCATCAATCAAACATTCAGCAAGATAATTTGGTGATCAACAAGAATAGTAAACAAACGCACACATGACATTTCTGTGTAAAATTAATCATCCTAACAAGGTCATCAATGTCAACAGGAATATAATCTTATGTTAGTGTAACAATTAATGTCTAAAACATCTCCACTGCAGGTTTGGGGTATATGTTATTTTTAACAGTGCTGAAAATGTTGTATTTGTTTCTGTCATATCAATTCTGTGATAATTGACTGTCACATGCATGGATTTAACTGTGGCTGAGGAAAGGGTATAGTGTAGTGATTGGGATCTCTGAAGTCTGCCTACCTAGTTCCTTGTTGACTTAAGCAGTGGCTAACTAGCTGTATGGCCTTGGGAAACTCAATTTACTACTCAGTCTAATTTTCCTCATTTAAAACCGCAATCCCACCCCATCTCCTTGAACTAAAAGTCTTCCCAGCTTTGTTTCCAATAATCTGCAATAGGCTTGTGTGTTGTTTGCTTCTAACTTCATTAGATTACAGATCCTGTGAAGAAAAACTTACCTCAGCATCCTGCACAGCACTTAGTTCATGGATGGCACTTCATAAGTATTTATTTGTTCAAGAATGAAAAATGAATCTGTAAAGTGAAGATAATGTTATCACCTACCTCATGGAGTTGCATTGTCTGTTAATATATGCAAAGCATATATTAAGATCAGGACTTAGCACATAGTAAATGTTCAATAATCGTTAGCTACTATTAATATTCCTGAGGAAGTTTGTTTGTAAAATCATGGGCATTCATTTTAGAACAGATCTCTGTTGAAATTTATTTTTCTTTTAGGCAATCAATTGATCACAGCTTCCTCTTCACTTACTAAGCTAGAAGACATAATCACTAGAAAACAGGTCAGGAGTTAGAGTCACTGGCTAAGATAATGTAGTCACTGAGGATATGTCCCATATGCTTTCCTTTACATCCCTGTGACTATTTTATAACTATCAATTAGTACTTCTTAATCCCTTTACCTTTTCCATCCATTC
The DNA here is from genome assembly GCA_004026585.1 of Noctilio leporinus. Classification (NCBI taxonomy): domain Eukaryota; kingdom Metazoa; phylum Chordata; class Mammalia; order Chiroptera; family Noctilionidae; genus Noctilio; species Noctilio leporinus. The sequence continues at coordinate 32,355 of PVIW01004831.1, read as the reverse complement.
CCACATATCCTTTCCCTCTAGCACCCATAGGTTAGATATAACCTATGTATCTATAGGTCTATGTCTAGTTTGTTTATTTTGTTCTTTAGATTCCACATATAAGTGAAGTCATATGTTATTTGTCCTTCTTCATCTTCCACTTAGCATAATTCTAGGTAAATCCACATAGTTGTGAAAGGATTAGAATTTATTCTTTTCTTATTGCTAAATAATATTCCATTCTATATATGGTTTTCTATTCAGCTTACCTAACAAAAATTGTATTATGCTATTACAACATCACTTGAAACATTGTTCAACTACATATTTTATAAATCTATTCAAATCAACCTATGCTTCTTTCTTAACTGAAAGAAAATAATAACAAAAGGAAACTGTAGTTTTTGAATGTGCCTGGGTCCAGTGTGCATTATCAGGGCTTAGGTATTTCAATGGAATATTTTTAAAACAACAAGAAGTTATTCCTCTACTCAAGAACTATATGACCCATGTATACTTTAACATTCAAACTTGGATAGATCAGTTCATACACAAATTTTTCTTGTAGCCTAGATTTTTAAAATATAACAATCCAAATTATAAGTGTTACAATGTCATTCAGTAAGTGACATAATTGAAATTTCAATGATCAGTTTTGTTTGCATTATTATTCAGTAGACCTTGATTTTATTTCATTCTGGACAATCTGCTAAAAAGAATTACATTGATCATGTTAAACTTCATAGAGGATATAACTAGGGTTTGTTCCACTCACTGGCCTTGCAATTTCTACCAGTTTCATATATCCACTTGTAGGATAACTTTTAATAACATGGGTAATGCTAATGTTACCTTATCAACAGAAAAAGTACACAATGAAAATGTGTAGGAGAGGAAAAAGCTCAGTACTTGCTAAACCAAGGTAATTTTCTCTATCTTTATTTAGTTCTTGGCTTTTCGGTTATACTGATTGAAGTACAGATATATTTCTTTAAGACAGTCAGGCAGGCATAAATTAGTGTCGAGGAGATAGCAGTCATCCCTGTCTCTCTTTCCCCCCAAAAAGCAAGTTAGGCATGGATTTATTCAATCATTAAGTCAAACAACAAAAATTTGAACCTACTATGCATACAAATACATGACATTTTACTATTCTACTTATACAAATATTAAACTTCTACTGCATGAAAGGCCCTACTACATGTACCTGAGGAGAAGAACTAATTGCCTGACGTCAAAAGCTTACATTCTAAATGGATAGCCAAGAAACAGGAGAGAGATATCATTGTAGTTAATAGTTTATGCTATGATACTGTTATGGAAGCATGTCACATCAAAGTAGTTATAAATTGCTCCTCAAACTTTAGTGTGCCTGCAATCACTTTTTATGAGGCTGATTCTGATTCAGTAGCCTGGGATAGTTGCTGGGGATTTGCATTTCTGATAACCTGCTGGGCTGAAGACCTACTTACTCTGAGTGGCAAGTTTTGCTACTCTTTTTAACAAATTTGACTAAGAGGTAGGAAAAGTGATTATGCGTAATGGAGCAGGAGAAAGAGAGAAAATGTATAGGAAAAAAGAAAATATAATAAATAAAATGGAATGAAAGTGCAGGCAAAATAAAACACACAGGCCACCAAAGACAGCATCTGCTTGCATATATACTTTGAGTTAGAATTACCCAGCATGTTATGAACTAAAATTAGAAGACTAAAGTACTAAGAATAAAATATAAATATATGCTCAGGCAAACATATGAGAGAACTTTAGTTGGTAGAATTTGTGCATTTAGAATGCCAGGGGAAAAAATGAGCATTTAAAATAAAGTAGATGTATGTTTCCTTTTGGAAACCAACATTTATTTGGCTGCATTGAGAATATTCATATATCTCTGTATCTATATATCTATAGATATATAGATAAAGATATATAGGTGTTATTCTTTCTTATATTTGTTTGGGATTCATCCTATTGGTATTATCTGAGTTTCTTGGATCCATGATTTGGTAGCAGGCATTAATTTGGGAATTTTTGCAGTTATTATTGTTTGAAATAGTTCTGTTCCATTTTTTCCTACTCCTTCTGGCATTCCCATTATACATACATTATACCATTTATAGGTTTCTCAAAGTCCATGGGTATTCCATCGTTTGATCTATTTACTTTTCAGGTCTCTAGAATTTTATTGAGATACAATACAGTTCAGTTTTCCCTTCCCAAGCACTGGTTCCCGAGTGGCTTTTTCATTCCTGAGCCTGGTCTGGTCAGCTAAATCTACTGTAGTTGCCTGCTTCTCTCTCCAACTTTGGGGTCAGCAATTGTGCTGTGCCTGCCCTGTTCTAAGTATATAAAAAAAAGAGTAGTTGATATTTTTTAGTCTGTTCAGCTTTCTATTTTTTAGGGTCAGTTCCTTAAATGTGATATCTGAAACCAGAGATCTTATTTTTTTTTTCAACTAAAATGGGAATCTATTAAATTGACAATTGTTTTTACTTGAATTTTTTCAATTATATTATAAACTTCTCTCTTGTTAACTGTTCTTTGATGGAAGTTTTATTAGTGATGTTACATATTTTTATGTGCTTTTGTTCATTGCTCAGATTGCTTCCAATTTTCTGTGTTATAAACTGTGCTTCTGTAAACACTCATGGAGATAAATCATCTTGTACATCCATGGTTAAGTCCTTCGGGTAAAATAAAATAGCTCTTCTTAATCTAATAGCACAGAGATATTATCAGAAAACATCCTACATACTTCAGTGGTGTAATGATTTATGCCTCCTTCTTTTAAGGTATATTAAATACAATCAATTTCTTTTTTCTTTCCCCAATTCACTAAATGAGCCAGTTCTATAACCTTTTATTGTTTTCATGTATATGCATTTGTGTGTGTCTATGAGAGAGAGACACACACACAGAGGCAGAGAGAATGAGACATTTTCTAAAAGTGTTTTAAATTGGTAGAGAAATAGAGGCTGTGTTTAAATTTCATTTCAAGCAAGGCTGGTACTAGGAGAAATCTGCAAATCCCAGGAGCTTTTGTGCCTTTATTCTGCAACTTTCATTAGGTAGGAAAAAAAAAAATCCTTTTAGATGTGACATGAGGACTACTTTTTTCTAGACAGCATTTCTCATTATTCTGCTTTCCTGATAGAATTACCTATATGAAAGTAGTTTGCTTCACTTTTCTTGGATTCAATGAGACCAAGCTCTAGCTACTTCCGTCTACATTGCCTCTGGTTCCTTTTCCTTTTGGTCCTGTCAATATCCCCTCACCAAAGATCACTAAGAACACACCTGTACTTGCACTATTTGGGGGTTTTTATAAATAACAGAGGGCACCATGGAGAATCACAGGTTGTCTCATAAGAAGGTATTATAAAAGAAGGTATTATTGTAGGATTTCGACTTGTGTTAAGTGACATGAGGGAGGAGGGTTCAAGGAAGCATGACTATCATTTATTTACATCAGAAAGCAGGTGTAATTTTATGACTTGGTACAATCATGACTATCAAGAAGCAGGTGACCCACTATCCCAGTATACTTGATATTAAGAGGATTTCCTGGGACACAGTCTTTTCAGTGTCCAAACCAAGAAAATTCTAGGCAAATTGGGAGAAGTTGGTTCCTCTATATAGAAGAGAAGTGAAAAGAGGCTGAGGCTGAAACTGCTGAAGCAGCAATAATATTCACAGGAGCCAGAAGTTGGAGTCACTGGTCATGTTCATGGTTTGATCAGTGTCCATGTTTTTGCCTAGATTCAGACATGATTACAAAGTAATCTCATCTCTAATGTGGTCCACCATGATGACAAAGTGGCCATGTCTGATGTTGCTATTGCTCTTGGCAACATCGAGGTTTTTGCAGTATCTAGCCAGTTTCTAGCTGCCAGAGCCTTCTTTTTCCTAATTCCCTTTGTTAGAAATTCAAGGAAAACTTTTGGGGATGGCCTAAGATTTTATAGATGTGATCTAGTTGGTTTCAGCCATACTGGTTCTGTGCCCTAATCATGCTTTGGGCTTTGAAACATTGAGTAATAAAAATATTATTATCTCTCTTAAACACATTTTTCTTCAATACAGAAAAATCTTTTAATGATTATGAGCAAATAATAAATTACTAAGTATTAATTTTTTTTTAATCAGGTACTGTTTTTTCCTTCTCTGAGATTCAAAATTCATATTAGCATATTTCAGTGTTGTAGTAAAACTGCTGTAAAAGAGCTAACTTTGATAAAAACACTTTTTTTCACAAAACAGATTAACATTTTGATGAACACTAATAGTTCACTATTAAACTAATGTTTCTACCAGTTTATTTAGTGAGTTTCTCCTAGTTAAGCTTTTTGTTTTTAAAGACTAGAAATATATGTGAAAGGTAAATAATTATTCTGACTTAAATTATTCCAAATAAAAGTAAAATAAATTTTTTAAATTACATTCATTGAAAATATAGTTACATGTGTTTCAGAATTGCTGTTTTAATAGTAAGAAAAAAATTAAATGGTGGTTGGGTATTTCGGGGGGAAACCTTTCATTTTAATAGATGAACATATTATATAGTTGCTTTAGTTTAGTCACTAAGATTACAACACCAGCGAAATTGTGGAGCATTATTTTAGTTTTTAACCTCAGTTTGATTGTTCTATGTATTAATTAAATTGATTGCTCAGCACATAGCCTTTATAACAGATTTTACTGAAGTAAAATGGCCTTAGCTATATTATAATCTTCATTTATGCACTTTTCTCTAGGTTCTAAGGACTACCTTGAGGTCACTAATGCAGCAGATGTAAAAGAGGAATATTCTGGGGAAGTAAGTGAGAGAAGTCAAGTTGAAGAATTATTGGAAGTTTCAAGAAGCAGTGTACCACCGGCAGTGGTGCTTCCCACTGAAATTCCCTGTGAGGTCTGTAAAGATGCCTTAATATTTAAGTGGCTCTATTGTTTATATGGGGATTGCTTAAGTTTCAAAATAACTGGCATTTTTGTCTACTTTACTAAAGGCTGTGTCCTCAGAACCCAAAACAATGCCAGGCAATTAGTAGGCATTTGATGCATATTTGTTGAATAATTAATTATTGGAGAATTTCTGAAAGCTTAATTGTGTCAACTATTACTTGATGTGTTGCAAACAGATTTACAATTGCTACTTATATCAAGCTACTTTAAAAAGAGGATATTGGCCCTGGCTGGTAGCACAGTGGATAAGGTGCCGGCCTGCAAACCCAAAGGTTGCAGGTTCGATTCCTCAGCCAGGGCACATAACCAGGTTGCAAACCAGGTCTCCAGTCAGGTCTGTGGCTGGAGGCAGGTGAAAAGCAACCATCCATTGATGTCTCTCTCCCTCTCTGCCTCTCTCTCTTCCCCTCTTTCTAAAAATGATAAACAAAATATTTTTAAAAATTCAAAAAAATTCAAAAAATAAAAATAAAATAAAAATTAAAAAATTAAAAAAGGATATTGGTTTTATATTAACCAGATCAAACTTTTATTTTCAAAAAGGGAGACATATTCTTTTTGAAATACATCTGTGCCTTACAGTAGTAAATCCCCTTCAGATCACCTAATAAAGGGCACCAATGATTCCGTGCTCCCCTTCAGAGATCCCTTTAGTCTACACAGTTGTCCTCTGATTGCTTGCCAGAGCCGTGTAATCTGTAGGCAGATATGTTATTTATTCTTTTTGCAGGGGAATGTGGGGAGTGGGTACCAAATTACTTTATTTGAAGGAATGGTGTAAGAACATTAAGTAGGTAATTTGGTACAACTTACCCAAAAGATAAAGGTGACCCCAATGTGCATGTACTTTAGTGACCAGTGAAGTCACCCTATGGCAATGGAAAGCCAGCCTGAGGCTGAACTCTGACCACCATCTTCCAGGGTGTGCTTGTCAAAGAGCCACTTTGCCATACCAGATTCAGCATCCCCATTTTGTGTGCGTGGGTGAGAGAGTAGTGAGCACAGCTGCCTTCCCATCACTCTTTTTATGAACTATACCTGCAGCTTTAAGAAGGAGTCTGAAACATTTCTTCAGTGGGTCTGCTCAGAAGTGCTATAGTTGCTCTCTGTTGCCTCTTCCTCTCTTGTTCTTCTGTGAGCTCCCACCCCAGGTTCAGCCATAGCTTCTCTTATTTCTTCTTCAGGAGCACCATCCTAAAGAGCAGCTGAGAATGAGCTTATCTTCTTTGTTTTCTCTTTGTAGGCAGGCCTTCAATTTGTTACTTTCCCTTCTTTTTGGTAGAATCTATTCACTGCAGTCTTACCTTCCAGCCCTTCAAATCTCTTACTCCCTTTAGTATAGTTACCAATATTCCTTCATTTTTAAGTTATTCTCCCAGTGCTGCTGTTCTGATGATAAGACTGAAGCATATTTTTAAAACTACTTTAGTCATTTGATTTCATGAGCAAATTTAGTTCTTAACATTATACAGCATAACTGCTAAAGATCATTAAAGATCATTTAAATGGCTTTATCAGCATTTAGAGCTATATTAATTTCATTGAATTGTTTTTCTGTCTGAATCAGAGAACATGGTATATTCCCTCATAAAGACCTTCATTTCATTTGATCTGTTCATTGACATATTGCTGTGGCTGCAACCATAATATGTCTCCAAACCCATTGTACAGACCACAGCCTGTATAATTTACAAATCTAGAGAAACCCTGAGGCTATATAAATGGGTGTGACTCATAAGGGCCTGTGGGCAAGCCACAAGAATTTCAGAGATTACCTCCTACCCATTTTCCTTGGACATGGATCCAGAGTAAAACAATGTACAGAAGCTAACAGCACTGCCCACTTATTTCTGACACCAAATTACACATTAGTTCTTGGTACCTATCCTTAATCTAAAGGCTGATCCTGTGATTTAATTGAAAAAAAATCCAGTAGAAGTAGCAAAAAAATTATTCTGTGTATCAATGCCAAAAATATCTATGTTGTGAAGTGCTGCCCCTTTGGAGTTAAGGTTTTACAATGACTGATGGATGCATATTATTTTTAACTAACCAAGTGGTTCTCAAATTAGGATACATTAAAAGACTCCAAATGGAAAAGGTTTAAAAAAATAATAATACCTCAGTTCTACATCCAGTGATGCTGATATAAGTCTTCTGGGTTGTGGCCTGGACACTGGGAGTTTTAGAATCTCCCCAGGTGATTCTGGAAGTGAGAATTAGCATCCCAATTTGAAACCATTGCTATAACTTAATCTTTGCTCTGCTGTCTAGGGTCAGATGCATCACAACTACAGCAACCTGCACAGTTCTGACTTAATAAGGCCCATATATCTATGCTTGTTAAGACACTGGCTATTAAAGCAGTCATGACATTAGAAAAAGAGCCACTGGTCCATGCACAAAAGTCATAGTAAACTGATATGATGACCACTAGGATAAAAAATGTTGTTGTCTATGCCTAATAAAATATATCCATTCTGACAGAACCAGAAACTTTGCTATCTATAGTATAATATTCCAAAATCTATAAATGTGATTCACCATACAAAATGAAGGATAAAACCCCCATGATCATAGTAATAGGTAGGAAAAAAAGCATTCGATAAAATCCAGCACCCATCTGTGATAAAAGCTCTCATAAAAGTGGGAATAGAGGGAACATACCTCAACATAGTAAAGGCCACATATGACAAACTCACTGCCAGCATCATACTCAATGGGCAACAACTATAAGGGTTCCCCTTAAGATAGGGAACAAGATGGGGATGCCTACTTTCACTCTCTTATTCAACATAGTACCAGAAGCCCTAGCCATAGAAATCAGGAAAAAGAAAAAATAAGATATCCAAATTGGAAAGAAAAAAGTAAAGCTGTCATTATTTGCAGATGACATGATACTGTACATAGAGAACCCCAAGAATTCCAATAAGAAACTACTAGATCTAATAAATGAATTCAGCAAAATAGGATACCAAATTAATATCCAGAAGCCAGTTGCATTTTTATATGTCAATAACAAACTAACAGAAAGGAAACTTTTGAAAAATAATTGTGTTTACAATTGCTTCAAAAAGAATAATATACCTAGGAATAAATCTAATCAAAGACGTAAAAAAACCTGTACTTTGAAAATTATAAGACACTGAAGAAGGATATTGAAGAGGATACAAATAAGTGAAAGTGCATACCATGGTCATAGATAGAAAGGATTAACATCACTAAAATGTCCATACTATACAAAGCAATCTATAGATTCAATGGAAATCCTATCAAGATTCTAATGGCATGTTTCATAGAACTAAAACTAATATTTTAAAAACTTACATGGAAAAATAAAAGGCTCAAATAGCAACAGTAACTCTGAGAGAGAACAAAGTTGGAGGGAGTACACCACCTAATACCAAACTATCCTACAAGGCCATAGTAATCAAAACAGCATGTCACTGATAAAAACAGACACATAGCTCAATGGAACAGAATAGAGAATCCTGAAATAAACCCACACCTTTATAGTCATTCAACAGAGGAAGCAAGCATATACAATGAGCTAAAGGTAAATTATTCAATAAATGATGTTGGGAAAATTGGCTGTGCAAAAAATGAAGCCAGACTACGTTCTTATACCATCTACACACAAGAATAAATTCAAAGTGGATCTAAGAGTTAAATGTTAGGCCCAGAATCATAAAAATCCTCGAAGAAAACATAGGCAGCAAAATCTCAAACATTGATCATAGAAATTTTTTATCAGATATATCTCACTGGGCAAGGGAAATAAAAGGAAAAAATAAACAAATGGGACTACATCAAACTAAAAAGTTTTTGCATAGCAAAGGGAGCCATCAACAAAATAAAAAGACAACTCACAAAACTCAACACCAAAAAACCAAACAACCCAATTAAAAAATGGACAAAGGATAAGGTGCCAGCCTGCGAACCCAAAGGTCGCAGGTTTGATTCCCCAGCCAGGGCACATTACCAGGTTGCAAGCCAGGTCTCCAGTCAGGTCTGTGGCTGGAGGCAGGTGAAAAGCAACCATACATTGATGTCTCTCTCCCTCTCTGCCTCTCTCCTTTCCTCTCTCTCTGAAAAATAATAAATAAAATCTTTAAAAAAAAAAAAAATGGACAAAGGACCTGAATAGACACTTCTCCAAAGAAGACATAGAGATGGCCTATTGACATAGGAAAAGATGCTCAATGCAACTACTTATCAAAGAAATGCAGATTAAAACCATAATGAGGTACCACCTTATACCTTTTAGAATAGCCATCATCAATAATTCAACAAACAACAATGCTGGCAAGGATGTGGAGAAAGGGAAACCCTTTTGCATTGTTGGTGGGAATGCAGACTGGTGCAGTGGAGTATCGAGATGCCTCAAAAAAATAAAAATATATCTGCCTTTTGACCCAGTGATCCCAGTTTTGAGAATATATTCTAAGGAACCCAAAACACTATTCTTGAAAGAACATAAGCACCCCTATGTTCAATGCAGCATTACTTATAATAATCAAGATTTGGAAGCAGCCCATCAGTAGACAAGTGGATAAAACAACTATGGGACACTTACACAGTCCAATACTACTTGGCCATAAAAAAGAAGCAAGTTTTACCTTTTGTGACAGGATGGATGGACCTGGAGAACATTATGATAAGTGAAATGAACCATTCAGAAAGAGGCATACCCTATGGTTTCATTCATGAGAAATCTAATGAAGAAATTGAACAAAATAGAGACAGATTCATAGATAGAGAACAGGATGACAACTAAGGGTTGGGGGTGAGGCGTAGGGGGTGGAGAGATTTAGCAAAAAGGAAAAAGGACTCATGGACATAGACGATAGTGTGGTGACTGTGGGATGAGAGAGTAGAAGTGGACTAAGTGGTAATGGAAAAAAAATGCAGTAAAATTATTTTAAAAAAGACATCCACCCTGATAGAACTAAAAACTTCACTATCTATATAGATCATACTAGAGACCAACTTCCAGCCCTATTTTTAGATCTCAAAGTTTTTCACTAATGCAGCAAAACATTAGTTTGGAAGTGGTAATTGCAGTCACTCTTTTTCTCTTTAAATGCTCAGAAGTAAAAAATAAATAGACAAAAGATCAAAAGCAAAATAATGGCTTCATAATTGATAAAACTAAATTTGTGAGCATTTGACTATCATAGGCTCTCTCCCTGGAATTAACTGTGTCCATGTAATTTCACCTTTAATTAGGATTCACACAATGATGAAGGATGAGGTTGGGCAAGTGCAGTCCTTCCATCTTGGAGCAGGCTTCTTCCTGCATGCAGATATAGGGCCCAGATGAAGCTGGGAGTCCCTTGGGAGATAAGGAAAGGAGTAGAGTAGAGCATGTTTAGTGAAAAAAGTCGTATTTTTAGTCTTATTTTCATCTTGCTTTGAAAATATATACAGATAGTCTCTTTTATGTGCCAAGTTCTTAGAAAAGGTCAAAGCAGCAGCATGGGTGTAAACTCTTTGTGATTCCTTTGGAAGCTGTATAACTCTTCATGGGCTGAAGTTGTAGGAAGGACTTGTGGTTCTGGCAAAACTTGAGCTGGACTTAGATGGAGAGGGTAAGTATGGGAGACGGAGAGAGATAAGGAACGAAATGGCAAGCCAACATTATGTACAAACGGGACTGGCTACCAAATCAGCAGGGACCAATGCAAAACGAAAATGCAGGCATCCTTGTTCAAATTATTAAGTACCTCAAGGCAGTGACAACAGAGCATTAAACTAAGGGCCCTGCTAAATTCGGGACCCAGGAGCAGCTGCACAGGTCACATGCCCATGAAGCTGGCCCTATGTACAAAGAACATGTAAGTGCCTCATTTCAGGTAGTCAATATGCTCATCTTTTGTTTGGCACATTTTTCTAGAAATGGTTGAAATGTGGAGCCATGCCTTCTATTCAGTAATAAATCTAATGCATAAGGAGCAACCAGTGCAAGCACTCATGGGTAAGAATGTGTTGCCTGGGTGAATAAAACATTGGAAAGGATGCTTCAACTTGCAAGGTTCTGAAGGAGAGAGATAAAAGTAAGAAGTGATTTCCCATGGAAGAGAACCCTGAAGAACTTCGAAGCAGGAATTGGAGACCTGAGCCCAAGTGAAATGGGGAGTCATTAAAGATTTGATGTAAGGTGACAGATACAAGTAACAAAGGAATGAAGAATTGTACTAGATGGGAGGTCCTGTGTAGAGGAGGTTGCAGATGTGAAAAACAGAAGGCACTCACAGTCCTGACATTTCAGGACTTGGATGATGTAGTGCATTGATGAAGGTACAGGGAAGGAAACAGGAAGAAAGTGTTTTTAACATGTTGGATATTTGGGGCAAGAGAAGGAATAATGGTGGTTCTCTTGTGATGGGTTCTTTCCTTGGTGTGCAATTTAATTGGTGAGGAGAAATTTAGATCAAAATACCTTGTGAACAAATACTATTTGGAGCACTGGACTCTGGTGGGAAACTTCCAAAGCTGAAATGATTTTGTGACATCAACGAATTTGTAGAAGCACTTTGATACAGATCATTAAAGATGTTAGCTTTATTGGTGGATGATTTTTGCTTTGGACAATATTTAAATAGGAGAACTTTGAAATGAATGACTGTTGGGCAATCATGATTTTATATTAGGTTCCTGTTTATTTTGTGAGGAACTTAAATTTAGTTTGACTTTGAAGAAGGCCTTTGAAGAGTATATCTGCGGTCATCATAAAAAAGTATTTCATTTTCATTATTTTGAAAGGTTAAGCAACATAACATAGAGAACAGTGTAGATCTTGAATTTAGGTAGTTCTAATTCATCTTGAGATGTACCCTGCGTATTAGTTATCTTGTTCATAACAGGGGAAAATAGTAATCTTCCATTTTGGTTTTGGTGTCTGCACCAAAAGAGAATCTGTTTTAGGTAAGATTTAAAATTGTTGGACTTCAAATATTTTTTACACTTTAATTTAATTTAAAAATCATCACCTTTAAATGTCCTTTCATTTATAGATAAATACACCAAGTTCTAGAAAGGTGGAGAAAAAGGATTTGGGAAATGGTTTAACAGTTGAACTCCGGCTCCCTGGTGATCTGTGGAGTCATGCACTTTTACCCTGAGACAGGGAGCCTCATGCACAGAAAAGAGGAAGAGAAAAAGAGAGCAGCTGTATTTTCACTGTTTTTTCGGGTGCAAGATAAGATATTGGGAAAAAAATTGAGTAATCAATAAACACCAAGTCCATAAACTCTAAATGCAATGAGATCCACATTTACATATTTCATTTCTAAATATGGTTGAAAATATGGACATGCTAAAAGATAATGATCATATGTAACCACTATCATTAATAATTAATGACAATGGATTATTTGGTTAATGTAAACTTTTTTTGAGTACTTAGTTGGGTAATATTTTTATTTTATAGAATCCTGGTGAGATGTTTATTATTCTGAGAGATGAAGTAATTGGTGATGCTGTGGAGGTTGAATTTACATCAAATAATAAATGCATTAGGATACGGCCAGCCCTTTGGAATAAAACAGTCTGGTGTATGAAAGCTTTAGGTAAGAAATTCTTTTATGCTTTAATGGATACAAAACACCATCCTGAATTTTGTTCAATAAGTTCATGATAAATGGTTTCACTTCCCTACAGAAACTAACATTGTCCTGCAGGTGTTTCCTGTGTTAACTTTCACACATCCAAGGTTGTTACTATTAATCTGAATTTGCAAAAGTACAGATGTGTAAATTCTGAGAAATTAGCTTATGTGCCATGTAGTGAAACTGCATCCAGTTACATCACATGTTTTTTTATATGTGTCAGTAGAGAGCACTTGAATATATGCTAGCTATTAAATATGGAACTAGAACTATAATTATCAGCTTTATTGTAACACGGTTAGTAGATATTTGGATTTTCATTAATGAACTTTGGAATTTTTTTTTGCATTTTCTCTCTCTCTTTCTCTCTCTCCCTCTTTCTTGCTTTCTCTTCCCTTTACCTCTTTCCCTCTCTCCCTCCCCCAACTCTCTCCCATGCTTTCTCCCTTCCTTCCTCTCCCTGTTGTTTTTGTTTTTGTTTTTTGTCATGTTCATGAGTAAATTTTTGGCTTTTTTGGAAAACATAAAATCTTTTTCAGTATTTTATCATCATGGTAATACTTCTATATACAATCTCCCCTTCTTTTCCTAATGTAATTTATGAGGCTAACCGTTTCATTATGCAACTCTGCTTGCAGCATGGTAAATAATACCAGATGGAATGTCTACACTTGCCAGAATAATTGTACTAAATTCAAAATCTACTATGTTAATTTCTAAATGTTTAGATTAAAATGTAGAATGACTTTTTATTTATTTATTTTACAGAGAATAAAATTACCTTACAAAACGGTACAAATTTGAACTTAATAAATTATGTTAAAGTAAAGAATATGCAATCTTATTATGAATTTGGAAATGTAAAATATTTAAAAGTAAAGAGTATGTCAAGTACATCCTGAGTTTTTTATGTACCTGTTATGAAGTAAGCCCATTTACAGAGCATCTGTAAACCTTGTCTATTATGTTATGCAAAGCATGTGTCTCCTCTATGGATTTCCTTGCACAACTGAGATGAGAGTTCAATTATAGAAAGGAAGACTCTACACCAAGCATTTATAAACATTTCAGGCACTGCTTCCTCTCATAGACAAGGATATGCAGAAGTGAGGTGAAAAAAACTTTGTCTTTTTCCTTTTTTTTCCAAATACACTTTCTTCCTTACACCATAGTTCAAAATGATTTAATGAAAAACAATTTCTAATTAATTAATTTGGGAATTTAAACTAAATCTAGTTAGACTAAAATCACTACAGAAAAAATTAACATTACAAGTTAAGAAATATTTATATAATATTTCCCAAATAACAGATCAAAATGTCAAATAAAATTACTCACATTAAGATTTTATATTTAGTTTACCTAGTAGCTAAAATCAGGGCAAAGAATAAAGCATATCAAAATTCAAATGTTTTTCATAAAAGCAGAAAATGAATAGTCTATGTTACTTAAGATATATTAATTTGTAATATGTCTATATAATTGAACAGCAAGTTTGTATTAAAAAAAAAAACACTTTTTTACTAGTAATAGTAATTAAACCTCTCAAAGTCTTTCTGTCAACTATTCTGTTCTGTAAATTAATGAGAGATTTTCTTAGGAAATTTCATCTGCTATGTGGTATGTAGCAATATATATATATAGCCTGAGTCCATAATTGTATGTGGGATATGGATAGGACATGCCTTTGCAAACATGACCCCAAAGTTTTATTTCCTCTGCCTCACGGCACTGTTACTTAAAAGTTTAAGCCCTTCCCCGACTCAGGTGGCTCAGTGGATTGAGTACCGTCCTCTGGACCAAAAGGTCAGGACAAATGCCTGGGTTGTAGGCCAGGTCCCCAGGAAGGGCAGGTGGGAGACAGCCAATCAATGTTTCTCTCATTCATTGGTTTCTTTCCCTCTCTTTCTCCTTCCTTTCCCCTCACTCTAAAAATAAATAAAATCTTTAAAAAAATTTGAGCCCTAGCAAGAACTTCATTTTATATCATGACCCAGTAACTATGCATAAATTCATAATTAAACAAAGGTCTTAAAAGCCGTGGTAAACGAATGGTGTTAGCCCTGTCAAGTAGAACTTGAAAGTTGTCACTCCCATTCTTACAACACAAAACAATCTGAACAAACTGAAAAGAAACTACTTTTTTTGAGTTCATTGAGAACTATGGTTGCAGGGCAAACCACCATCCCAAAATTTGGAGGGAAAGGTAAATTAAGAGAGTGACATCCAAGATCAGCTTACCTAGAGCAGAAGTCACTAGAGCCAGAAGCTGGTGCGAGCACTTCCATGGTAATTTTGATGAACTTCTGGTGGCTGAATGTGGATTAATTTAAGTAAGAATCTGGGAACTGTAGTCTGGTGAGGCACCTGTAATTTTGTGGGACTCACCCCTAGGAATTTCACCGGGTTCTCTTAGGGAAAGTGTGAGAAACAGCTTCTGGAGGCCCTTCCAGGTCAGAGGAATAGTCAAGCGAGAAACACTCCTAGTGTGTTCTCCACAACAAAGCCTGTGCTCCAGGAGAAACCACTTTACCAGTTTTACCCCTGCTGGAGAAGGGCATCTACCCCTCTGTACCCTGTCTAGTATTCCTGGAGGTGGGGAACAGAAACACTTGTGGAGGTCACAACCGAGAAGCAGGAGCCCGTTAAGAGACTGAGACTTAATCATAAGGTTAGAATGCTTCCCTTCCCCTGCCTGACCACCACCATCACCTCGTCAGGGTTCAGTATAGCAGCAATGGACTACAGCTGGCAGTACTGCAAGATGCAGAGTCTCTCAGGAGGAGTGCTTAAGGAAGCACAAAGTCAAGAGAGAGGGCAGAAACAATTACAACGAAGGAATTGTAAGCTTCTGGTATACTTGTATAGTTACAGCAAACATTAAATACACCCCAACTCCTAGCCAGATTGCTGTACATTCTCACTGCCTAATGATTTCATTTCTTCTACCTGACACAATACATCTAGGTTTCAAGAAATTGCAAGTCATAACTAAAGCCTGGAAAAAAACATTGGTCTGAAGACAGAAAGCAAACATTAGGCCTGATTTAGCTGTGACACAAATGCAGGGATGATCAGAAAGGGAATTTTAAATAACTCTGATTAATATGTTAAGAGGCATACTGGAAGTATAGACAACATGCAAGAACATGTGATGGGTCAAATAAGCAGAGAAATAGGAATTGTATTTATTTTAGTTTTTCTTAATGCTAGCCAACATCTACTAAATTGATGTCATGATGTATTAGTGGATAATGAACCATACATAGAGGGAGAAGGTATGCTTTGTAGCTGCACTGGCCAATATGTAGCCACTGGCTACATCTGGTTTTTTAAACTTTGATTTATTACAATTAAACAAAATTTAAAATTCAGTTCTTCAGTTGCACTCACCATATTTCAGATGATTTGTTGGAATACATCTATCATCTCAGGAAGTTCAATTGAAAAGCACTGACTGTTCAATACACTTTTTTCCCCCCCTCTACATCAATTGTGGAGTAAGAGAGAGTGACCAGCGTATTCTTAAAGGTTAATGATAGGTTCAGAATCTGTACATAGCCAAGGAAACAATTAACTAGTGACCAAGAGAGCTGTTCTTATTCTGTGTGAAGCCAATTCTTGGGTAACTTTACTCAAGTCTCTTGATCATCCTGAGCCTCAATTTTCTTGTTGACAAAATAATTACTTACATTTCAAGAACTTATAAGATGTTTGGAGACAGGGAAGATATGAGACCACACTTAAACAGACATCCAACTGAGAAACAAAGTGTCAGTCTCTTCCTTGAGCAAGTCTCTTAAACACAAGGAGTGATTTGGGAAGAGCATTGAGGAGTACATGTCTTTATAAATACAGTATGCCTTGTATTGTCCCTCTCTTCTCTTAGTGCTCTGTTTATATCTCTTGATATAAAAGCTACCAAAATTGTTTGCCCCTTTTTATCCTTGGGGAACTGTGATCAGAAGAGTTTCCAATTCTTTGTTATCTCCTATATAGTCCTTGTACCCTCTGGTGACTTCGAAGACAGGAAATGATCCCAGTCAGTACCTCGCACCATCTTTAAATAATTTTTAAAGATGTACCTTTCTGAATACCAAGTTGAAATGGAGGAATCAAAAATGAAAGTGGAAGCATACCAGAAACCCTTCCCTGTTCTCAAAATTCTTTTGAAGAACATGGATGCATCAGCATCAGGATGAGGTTTCTGTGTCTAGTCTCTGCTTAGTCTAGACAAAAATGTTCTTGACTTGATTTCTGATCATCTGACCCAAGACTTAGTCACATAACTGAGAACATGGTTCGCTTCTTGTAAATGTTCTCTTGTGCTACAACCAGTTTCCCATGCTACATCTGGCTGGTGTTGAGAGCTGCTATGGCAGCTTCACAATATTGTCCAGGACACAGGTAAATTTCTAGTCACCATTCCACAGCCCTATGGTGTGGCCATACTTATCATGGAACAAGATGATTTTTATGACTTCTGCCATCCACTTGTGTCCAGAGCAATATGACGAAGTACTGGGGTGCCAGAATCATCGTATACTGGATTGCAAG
Source organism: Noctilio leporinus (assembly GCA_004026585.1). Lineage (NCBI taxonomy): Eukaryota > Metazoa > Chordata > Mammalia > Chiroptera > Noctilionidae > Noctilio > Noctilio leporinus. The sequence continues at coordinate 15,247 of PVIW01004831.1, read as the reverse complement.
AGTCAATTTTATATATCTTCTCCCTAATTCATAATCAATGGTATCACTTGAGTATTAAACTTTTCAGGTGTTTCTAACAATATACCACAGGATGGCTTAACTAACAGAAATCTATTTTTTCACAGCTCTTCAGGCTGGGAGTCTAAGATCAAGGGGCCAAAAGTTAGTTTATGGCCAAAATCTGTTTCCTTGGCTTGCAGATAGCCACCTTCTTTGTGTTCAAACATAGCTTTTAATTTGTGCACCAGCACTTCTGATAGCACCCCCTCTAGAAGGATGCCAGTCTTATTAGATAAGGCCCCCATTATTATGAACCTATTTAACCTTAATTCCCTCAAGTACTCATTTACAAATACAGGACACAAATATTAGGTGACAGGACAGGGCATACCGTGCAGTCCATAACAGTTCAGTAGCATAAAATTGACTTAGTTTAATTATTTACACCACAGAAATTGGCAAATTAAAAATCAGAGCTTTTTGTTTTTCCTTTTCTTTTCTGGAGAGTCAGTTTCTCAGCACATTACTGGGCTAAAGAAATGAAAGTTTCAGCCTTGGCTGGTGTGGTTTGGTGGGTTGAGTGCTGACCTGCGAATTGGAACGTTGCTGGTTCAATTCTCGGTCAGTGCACAGGCCTGGGTTGTGGGCCAGGCCCCCAGTTGGGAGTGTGTGAGAGGCAACCTGTTGATGTATCTCTCCCATGCTTCTCTCCTTCTTTCTCCCTGTCTTTCCCTGTTTCTTAAAGTGTAGAGATAAAATCCTTAAGAAGAAAAAAATGAAGGATTCATTAAATATGAAAGTTGCTGGAAGACATACCTGCTGATATCTCATTAGTCAGAACTTAGCCCCAAGGTCATATTTAGCTAAAAAGGGAGAGCAGAAAATCTAGTCTTTTTAGTTGAATAGAAATGTGTCCTCCAACAACAGGAGAAAACCAAAGAAAAAAAGAATAGACATTGGAAACTAGCATTTTCTGTTACAAAAGGCTACCTCTAAGACCAATTACTCTGTTTTCTTTGGATACCTCCACCTAACCAGTTAAGTGTGTATGTATGTATGTGTGTGTATTAATAGTCTCTCAGCATTGAAATATATCAAATAGTCTAAGGTTTCCTTCTTATAGTTCTGAAATAAAACTCAAATTTCTCTCCATCCAACCCAACACTGAATCATATTAATGCTCTTTTTAAATGCATTTCTTTCTAACTTAGTGAATAACAAAATTATATTAAAGTACAGTATGTCAAACAGGAAAAAGATCTTAAGATATGCTTTTTCTTTTCTAAGTATATTTTATTGGTTATACTGTTACAGATGTTCCATTTTTTTCCCTTCTCCCCTCTCCCCCTGGTACTCCCCTTCCTTCCAATAAGCCCTCTCCCCTTAGTTCATGTTCATGGGTGGTGCATGTAAGTTTTTTGGCTTCTCCATTTACTTCACTATTCTTAACATCCCCTTGTCTATTTTATACCTACCAGTTATACTTCTTGATCCCTGTACCTTTCCCCGATCAGCCCCTTCCTCCTACCTTCTGATAACCCTCCACGTGATCTCCTTGTCTATGATTCTGTTCATGTTTACTTAGTTTGTTTTATTTTTTTAGATTAATTTGTTGATAGAGATGAGTTTGTTGTCATTTTACTGTTCATAGTTTTGATCTTCTTTTTCTTAAATATGTCCTTTTAACATTTCATATAATAAGGGTTTGGTGATGATGAACTTCTTTAGCTTTACCTTATCTGGGAAGCACTTTAGCTGCCCTTCTATTCTAAATGAGAGCTTTGCTGGGTAGAGTAATCTTGGTTGTAGGTCCATTTCATCATTTTGAATACTTGCCAGTCCTTTCTTGCTTGCAAAATTTCTTTTGAGAAATCAGATGATAATCTAATGGGAACTCCTCTTCTTTTCTCTTGCTGCTTTTAAGATGTTCTCTTAGTCTTTAACCTTTGGCATTTTAATTATGATGTATCTTGGTGTGGTCATCTTTGGGCCCAAGTTGTTTGAGACTCTCTGGCTTCCTGGACTTATATGTCTATTTCCTTTGCCAAATTAAAGAATTTTTCCTTCATTATTTTTTAAAATAAATTTTCAATTCTGCGTCTTTCTCTTCTCCTTCTGGCACCCCTGTGATTCAGATGTAGGCATGTTTAAAGTTTTCACAGGGGTTCCTAAGCCTCTCCTCCATTTTTCAGTTCTTGTTTTGTCATTCTGTACTGGCTGACTATTTTTTTTTTCTCCGTATATTCCAATACATTGATTTGAACCACAGATGCTTCCCTTCACTGCAGATGTTGTGTGGATTTTTCTTCATTTTACTTAATGTAGCCTTTACTTCTTCCCTTAGGCATTTGCCATACTCAATCATTTCTCTGAGCATTGTTATCATCAGTGTTTTGAACTTTGCATCTGTTAAGTTGGCTGTCTCCTCCTCTATTAATTTTCCCTTTGGGGTTTTTATCTGCTCCCTCTTTTAGGCCATAGTTCTGTACTTCTTTGTCTCCTCGACTTGACAGCTTTCTGTGTTTGACTCTGTGTCTTAGGTAGAGCTGCTGCACCTGTTACATTGTAAGGGGCGGAGCCTTAGGTATCTGTCGGTGCTGGGTGGCCCATTTCATTGCTGTTGTGGCACTGTGTGAGGGGGAGGGGTCAGAAAGAGAACAGTGTCTCTTGTTAGGCACTTGCCCCTTTTCCAGTTACTTCACCTGCTTCTCATATGCAACTGGCACCCCTCTAGCTATTGTCCTGGCTATGGTTCCTGGAGTGGGTGAGTGTATGTACATTCTAGGACTATGGAAGCCCTCTAAGTGTACTGTCCTGAAAGACTAGGAGTTTCTTCTGCTTCCCCAAACCCCACAGGTTTTCACACCATGCCAAAATGCTTTATTTTCCCAATGCTGTAACCATGAGCTGAAGGTCTGACCTGGGGATGCAATCACTCCCCAGGTGTCCTTTCCATTCTGCCAACTGGCCACAGCTGCTGCTTTGCTACCACTACTGGGGCCACACCACCTCCTCTCTGCCCTGGCTCCCCATCTTGGCCCTTTCTACCTGTCTGGATGAGTATTACTTCTTTGAATCTTTGTTGGACTTCTATAGAGTTCAATTTTCTGGCAGTTCTTTTGTTGTTATTGATGTTTGTTTATTTTATTTTGAGGTAGTTGTAATTTTTACTGTTGTGTGAAGAGGTGAAGTGCATCTACCTATGCCTACGTCTTGGCTGGAAGCCTAAGACGCTCTTTTTCAAATTCTCTTTCTTTCCCTCTGACACACTTCCAAATATTAACCTGATTTTTTATTTTGAGAAAACATATTCTAATTTTGCCTTCTTCCTGTCAACTCAATAACTTGATACACATATTACTACTTTGTTTTCTAAAACCACACCTTCCCAATGGTGTCCACAGGTTTATCTCTGACAGAGATTGTTTTGTGCTAAAGGAATGTAAGGTTACTATAGTCCTAATTTATGCCAAAACATATATGTACAAATACATATTAGGCTTTAAATTAGAAATATTAACTAATTTTTATTCAGAAGGAAGAGGGTATTTCTCTGGTACCTGCAATTCAGCCAGAAAAATATTGTTCACAGCAGGGGGACAACCAATAAAAGGGATATAAAATGAATCCACGTAGATATAAAATATCTTTATTAATTAGATAATTATGTTCTGAACAATATAAATCATAACTCTATATATTTTTAAAAGAGAATGAAAATACTTTAGTATGTGCCAAATTGAAACCTGGATTAGAAAAGTAACAAGAAATTTTTCTAAATGTCATACTTCAGTAAAATAATGTTAACATAGACAAAATTATGATTAAGTTTTAAGCATGATCAAGATTTTGAGGCTAATGATATTTAATAATACTGTTCCAATTGAAAGAGAGTCTTGTTGTTTTAAGTTCCCAAGGAAACACTAGGTAGGTTCATTTAAGGTTTACTTTGTGTTAAAGGGCTAAAATTGAGTCATAAAAAAACACAGCTCCTCAGACAATGGAAATGCAGAAAGAAAAAAGCTCTTAAGTTAATACATTTGTGAAATGTCCCTTTCTATGCAATTAGTGATATAGTTCTGACTCTTCAGAAATACCTTTGCATTATATTTTCCATCAATTACTTTAGCTTGTCCTTCATCTGGATGAATAGACCATTTAAATCACAGAGACAAAAACAGTTGACAAGGACTCTTGAAGAGCCTAGAACCTGAGCTTGGAAATTTAAGGAGAATTTCTTTTGTACCTTAGTTCTTCTAAAAGTGTCCTTTGTTGTTTATCTATGTCTGATGGGGGCAAGGAGTTCGATTTCTCTTCCATTTTAAGAGAGAGAGAAAAAGGAAGACATAGAGGGGAAGGGAGAAAGAGAGAGAAAAACATCAAAGCTCGAACCTGCAAACTTGGTGTATTGGGATGGCACTCCAACCACTTGAGCTTCCCAGCTAGGGACCATTATAAGCCTTTTTTCTTCTTCATAGCTGACTCTTAGACCCTTACTTTTGTGACTTTGACCTATAATTATGTGTACCTAAATGTGACTTGCCTACTTTAGTCTAGATAATGAATAGCAGAGTTCACTTTTTCTCTTCTGTTTGAGTACTTAAAGTGATTTTATTTTCATTGAAGAGGTTTAAAATGTAGGCACCATAGTGACCACAGTTAATGTATTGTCAAGTCATACCAGGTGTTATTCACAAAAAGGCTAATTCAATAATACATTATGAAGGACAGCCTCCCAAACAGATGAATCCATAACTCATACTCTTTAATACAAGGGTGAAAACAGTAAGTAGGTCTTATTTAATCAGTGACATTCAATAGATGTGAAAATGTACACAGCAGAGATAACTTCAAAGGATATCTCTTTGAAGGATTACTCTAAAATCAACATCATCATCAGCAGATCTAATGGTGTTTTGAGTCAAGTAATGGCTCCAGATATCATAAAAATTAGCTCATTTCAATGTTCTGGAGAAATTAGAATATTTTAAGTGTTCTATCTCAAAGGACCAGCAGGCAACTCTCACCATATCTCTTTTATAATTTATTTCCTATCTTTCTTTCAGAAAGTTAAACCCCATTGTACAACTCCTAATTCCTTTTATGAGAAACAAAATCATTATCTTCATTTAAAGTCATACTTATGAAACTTACTGAAATTGATTTCCTTTGAGTCCCAAAACTCCAGAACCCTCATTACTATGTATGCACAGCTATAACTGATGAGAAGTACTTGACAACTTTCAGTTTTTTGTTGTGATTTCTCTTTCATCCTCTATTGAACAGGTACTTAACTTTGGGAAGGAAGGTGAAAATTTTCTATTTTATTTCTTTTGTAATACAAGTGTCTGGTCAAGCAATATGGTAAAAGAAAATTTTATTCAGCTTCATTTAGTAAAAGTGAAGGTTGTTTATGTTGGCTTTAGATAACCCAAGGCAATATTATAAGATCCTTTAACCTGTTGAGGAGATAAAGTAAAACTAATGGTTAAACATTCAGAAGTTTTAAATATTCAAAGCTTCATTAAGAAGTTAGGGTTAAAACTAGCCTTTGAATCTCGTACTTAATAATTTATTCCAACCCCCAGATAATTTTCCAGCAGAATTTGGGAAATGTCTCCAGAACAAAGAGTGAAAGGTTTTAAAAGTGTGTTCTGAAGATGAATTAAAAGAGATAAATTTTGTTTACATTTGTTATAATAAAATATGACCTTTCTATGGAAATGATTGTTTATTGTTATTCTTTCCTTGGAAGCTCAAAATTCTTAGGTAACTTGAACCGTTGGTATGTTAGATCAGAATTGACAATGGAATGAATATATCACTTACTTTAAATGGATTGTTCTTAAAATGCTTTCAATAAATGTGTGGTGTGGTAACTAATATTCAAATAGCAGGGCATTAAATTTTGCCTTCCTAAAGGCCTTTAATTATAATCAATTGAATAAAATTTCTATAATTTCAATCAACTCTTTCTCTGTTCAAACACAATTTTGAGAAATTTGCCTATAATTTATGGTAATGACAGTAGTAGCAAATACTTTTTTAGGAGCAACTTTACTGTTCTGAGTCATAAAATATTATGTAAAGATGATCATACAAAATAGTTTTAAGCAGAGGTTAGTCATTAGGGAGAAAGGACCTAGTACTTTGGGTGAAGAGGTGAGGGGATTAAGTACAAATAGGTAGTTACAGAATAGCCATGTGGATGTAAAGTACAGTATTGAAATGCAGTAGCCAAAGGACTTTTATACACATGACCCAGAGACATGGTGGGGAGATTGCCTGAGGGAGTGGGAAATGCTGGGTGGAGGGGGACAACTATAATAGAATAATCAATAAAATATAATTTACAATATAATTTTATTGTGTGTTTTTATCTTGTAATTTTCTTAAACAAGTCTAGTATGCATTCTATTTTGTGATTTCTAACTTCTAAGCATAAAAAAAAAGACAGAAATGCTAGTAAAATTGGTATGAATTCTTAAAGCCTTCCTTCATATTTTCTAAGAGATATAAAATACGAGTCATACATTATATACTCAGTTTCTAATTCTATTTTTGTATTTTATAAGATTTTCCTGCTGGCTCTGTCAATGTCAATGTCTACTGTGATGGAGTCATTAAGGCCACAACTGAGATTAAATACTACACAACTGAAAAGGCTGGGGGCTGCCCTTCGGGAGTGGCAGATTTAGGAGGTGGTGTGTGCCAGGTAAGTTCATCTCTCCATAAAGTTGATAATAAAAGCTAAAGAGCGTATGTGAATAAAAGAATGCATGCTTTGGCAGAAAGTCTGTATGTTGATTGAATAAGAATGAATTAGCAATAGAAAGGGAAAAAATCAACTTCTGTGCTGCAGAGGTGCAAATGAATTAGTTTGCTTAAGTCAAGCCTTCCAGATAATGTCACTGGGAGACAAGTTACAAAATACAAAATAGCTATTGTGATAGGCTCATTTTAAAGCTGTTACAGAGCAGAAAAAGACAGAAGGATTAAAGAAAAGCCTTAAGAAATTAATTTCCTGTTTATCTAGACCTTTATGATTACAAAACAATAGTCACGTCCTTTGATGCTTTGAGGTTAAGAAGTCAGACAAACCAAGAATACCATCAAAAAGGGAGCCTGTGGTGCTGATCTAGAAATTATTATTTTCATGTCAAAATTACCAAGCTTGGTGTGTTTTCTTTAAAAAATTTATTTATTTATTATTTTTAGAGAGAGGGGAAAGGAGAAAGGCAAAGAGAGAGAGAGGCATCAATATGTGGTTGGTTGCCTTTCACCTATCTCCAGCAAAGGATCTGGCTGGAGACCTGGCTTGCAACCTGTTTATTTGCCCTAACTGGGAATCGAACCAGCGACCTCTGGGTTCATAGGCTTGTGCCTTATCCACTGTGCCACCAGCCAGGGCCCTGTATGTTTTTCTTAGTTTCATTTATCACTGTTGCTTGATAGTGAAAATTCTTCCTGCAAAATAACAATGTTTATTAGAAAAACCAGAATGTTAAAATTTTCTGGGAAGTATACAAAGAAGTATTTTTGAGCCCCAGATTGCTGTAATTACTCAGCAATGATAACTTAATACAGGGTTTGTGGTCTTTTCAAACGCCCCTGGTTAGGGACATTTTTTCAGTGAATGTATGTGATGTGAATCTCTGCCTTCATAGGTGTAGAATGTAACGATTGCCTTTCGATTAATCTGCCATTAGCTTAATTTCAGCATTTTGTTTATCTTTTTGTTAACCTGGCTGGCCTACTTTCAGTAGTGAGAAAGTTTGCTTGATATAGAAATTTTATTCTTTATAAGTTTTTCCATCAAATTTTTACAGTGAAATAAATGTCATTTTTATAGCTGTGAGATAATTAGAATTATAACATTGCTTAATTGTTATTGATTATTTATTTAGTTTGTATTTTTTTTTTTTTTTTTTTTTTTGGTGGAGAGAGGAAAAAGCAGAGATAGTAGAATGGTTAAGATGATCTTCAAATTCACCACAAAACACTCTAAGAAGTTGTAACTTCTTAGAGTCCCTATCAACGATAGGGAAGTTGATAGGTTGTCATGAAGCCTTACATATTTAAACTAGTTTGGAATTGGAGTTTTGTTAGTTATTTTGTGTAACACATTTTTCTATTAGAGTTCTCCTTCATGAACGACCTACTTTAGAACAGTAGAAATGGTAAAAATATCTTAGAGAAGGACAGGGAGTAAAATATAATTTGTCAAACCAGGGAGTCTGTGGGTATCTGACAAAATGTCTATTTTGTAATTGCAAAGCAAGAACAAAAGTAATAGCCTGAAATACAGATTGTTTCATTTTTTTTGTGATCTCTCTACCTTATCTTCTACTTAAAAAATGCTGTTCATTATAAAAGGATTAATAAAAGTGATATATTGCATTATTAATATACAGTCAGCATAGAAATAAAGTAGTCCCCTAAACACATTTTTGTGTTGGTTTTGCATTTAGGGAAGAAAAACCCTCATATACAGTGAAAATTAAATGTAATTTATGACTCTTGAACAGTTCCCAGAATGCTATAATATGCAAGTTAGGATTTCTTCTACAACTTTGAGTGAACACAAAGTTTTAGATCACTAGAAAATGCTCTGTTTCATTTGCACTTTCAGTGTCAGAAATGAGAGGCGAGTTAGGGTTACAATGGCATCTTAGGATTTCCGCTTTCCACCCAGCCCTGGTGGTCTAGTGAGAGGAAGAACATTGGACTGTCACAGCTCGAAGGAGGCTGTCACTATCAGGAAGGAGCCACTTAAAACTTCCACTTAAAACTTGAAGTGAGCGTACTATTCTAGGTCAGCGACAGCAGACCACAGTGGAAGGAGAGACATTAAGAGATGAAGTGTAATATATACAACTTAACCTACACAAGCTTAGAGATTTAGCTACTGTCATCAGGGACCTAGACATGTTGTTGGGTTAGATGAAACAAACTCTGACACAGATGGCAGATCAGACCGAGCTACCACAATCATACACCTACAGAGAAAGGCTGCACAATTCAGTCAGACTCCACCAGATCTTAGACCAGATATGAAGTGTGGTTTGTCCAATCCAATGGCACCTGGACCACCTATGCTACACCTGTTAGGAATTCACCAAGATGGTGAATGTCACACTCTATCCTTGATGAAAAACAAGGAAGCACAGTGGCATTGCCTTGGTGGGTTTTAAGAATGTTGAACCCCCAAGAAAGTGTCCCAGCCCACACTGCTTCTCCTTGCAGGCAGTTGGATTTTCTCCCACACAGATTATATTTTTAACATCTAACTTTGCTCCTACATATAATGTATTTTTGAAATTGTGTAAAAAAAGCTTTGCTTTTTCTTTTTCATTATTGAACAGTACGGTAATTGTCTTTTTCATGTGCTTGCTACTATACCATTCAATTGGAAAATTTGGATATTTCATAAATAGTCCATTGAACATCTCTATTTAAAGAACAACATGCATTGTAATTTATTCACTATAAATTACTATATGTTGTAAGAACATAAATGAGCAGATTTTAATTTTTTTCAATATCCAACCTATTTGGCTGAAATGGTATTTGTAAGAGCTAGCTTGAGTCTCCCTGTAAGTTTTAATGGTAAGTGTGATTTAAGTAGTCCTAAAAATTAGTAATAAAATACTCTGTATAATTATTTAAAAGCTATTGAGGACATAATAATGTAAACATTCTCTGAATTTGAGGCAAGGAATAATACGAAGAAAGCTGTGGGTTTTGTAAGAGACTTTACATTATCACTTAAAGCCTCTTGAACATGTAGCAAAATGACCATTCTGGGAATGAGGGAAAATTGATAACAAGAACTTTGATTTTTTTTAGTTTATTTTTAATGATGTCCATCAGGTTTTAGAATGTTACCAAAACCAGATTAATAATCTAAATGCTTTCTAAAATTATTTTACATTTTTGAATAGATACTACAAAACTAAATCCCACATTATAGTCTCAAAAACATGCAATTTCAAGATCATCCCCTAAAACTGAATTCAAGGGAGATTCAGTGAAAAAAAAATCCAAAATCCAATTTGAAAGGATAATTAGAAGTCAAGTAGTAGTTAGAAATACCAGTAATTCTAGTTTAGCTAAGATAATTAATACCTTTGAGATTTTCATACTATTTACAACGGTATCTAGGGATAACAATAAAGTTAACTTTGCATAAGAGGAACTGGGTACAATATGAAGACCAAATCAGGTTCAAATGCTAAAAGAACAGAATAATTGATCAAAACATAAGGGTCCTATTCATTAAGGTTTTGAAATGGTACCAAATAATTCTTCTTAGTTGAATTTTTTAAATAAAATGTTATCTTTGTGTTGCATGCTTTATTTTATACTTATTCAAATCTTATTTTCATCTTCATATTGTGTACTTCATTTCCAGCTTTTATTTAATTGTATATACTATTCAGTCTTTGCTTTGCTACCTGCAAATGTTTCATCTAGTATGAACCCAGACGGAGGTGGAGGAGAGAAGGTTCCTAGGGAACTCATATCAGGAATTTCTCAGTTGTGCCTAGTTTCCTCACAGGTTAGTTTGAAACGTCACTAAATTAAAACTCAGGTGTTAGTAGTTATCTCCCTTAAAGAATCTTCAAAAGAGTCTTCCAACTGAAAGATACTGGGAATTCCCAGGAGATTCACTACCTTCTGTTTTGTGGGTCCATGTCTCCCTCAAAAGATTGATGGACATGTTTCTTCCTCTTTTCATCAGCTCTTGATGAGAAGTGCAAATGCATTTAGTCTCCTCATCATTAACACCAACGTTACCTAACACACTCCCTTGCTACAAACTTTCAGTGGTGCCCTGGGAAGGTCCCTATTCCTTTTGATTGGTCCTTAAGGCTGCAGGGTCACTAATATCTTCCAGGACAACTCCTACCACAGCATATGTTGTCTATGTCTTCTTAACGCTGTTCATCATTTCTATGTTCTAGCATCAGGATTGATCTCTTTTTTTGAACTCAGAGTCCATTCCCTACTTCACAGCCAGCTTTTTAAAGGCAGGGCCATTGTGTCTTTATTCTGTGCATACCCAGTGCATCTCACACAAATCGTTCTGATGCAAGGGATACAACAGTGGGTTACTGTGGGAAAAAATGGGAAAACTCAAAGTGATTGTTTATTTTCTAGGGCTATTTGAAAAATAACTAAAAATCTATAATATAGGTATATAAGATATATAGAGAAATAAAACAACCTTCTTAAGATACACTCTATTTGTAAAAATGAATAAATAAATCTAATGCTTATAAAAACGAGGAATTCTCAGAGGTCAGTGATTCCAGGAAAAAATGAAGAATTTGTGCTATAAACTTTTCTTCATGTTCTACCTCAGCAATGAGCTGTGTGTTAATATATGTCATTACTGATTTTTAAAGCCATGGGATTCCAGATTCCATTCTTGCCTTTCATTAGAACATTGAGGAAATATCTGCTGCTCAGAAATGCCTAAGATCTTAACCTCTCATTCAAAAGGCTGCATATTATCTTTCCTTTTCCTTCCCTGGCAAATGGCAGAATGGCATGGAAAAAATAGTTTTCCTACAGGGCAGCAGCAGGAGTTAGATATTTTACTGAATCAGCAATCACTTATTTCATGAGAGCTCAGTAGTGTTCTTAGTACTAACGGAATTTCCTCCTGTGTACAGTGAAGAAGCTAGAGTATATGATCTCCAATGTTACTTCCAACTCAAATATTCCATGATTTTATAGCAAGTGAAAAATACACTGGAAATGATGACTGCTCTCCATGAAAAAGGATTGACTTGGATTTGTGTGGGCTCCCCACATAGCCTTTATTTCATTTTCATCTGCCCTCCTTCCCACAGTTCTCCCTCCAGAGAAGGAAATTATTTGTTTCATGAATCTTCCATCAGTTTTATTACTTGTTTCATATTTCTGATGAAAGATTTGAAGTGAGTAGAGGAGGAGTGGTCAAATAAAATGCAATTTGGAGATTTATTTCTGGATTTATTTTTCATATTGTTCATGCCCCTTATAAAAATGGATCAGTGAGAACAAGGCATATCTATTGAAGTTTGTGTTGTACTAACACAACAAGCAATATTTCCTCTGTGCTATGCCTCCACCTGTAGTACTGGACAAGCAAAAGTTAATGATACCTGATTAGGACGTTCAGACCTAATACCTTTTATCACCTTAGTTACAAATTATTGAATCAAATAGGAATATACTATTTAGTATACCCATCCATTTATTTAGAGAAAAGAAAATAAGTTGATTAATTTTAACAGTAGATAATAGCAGTTGGTATAGGGAAAAGTAAATATTTCTGAATGCAGGTCCTTAGCCATTAACAAAACCACACCGTTCTCTACAATTCTTTATCTTATAAGCTATCTCAGTCTCTTTTCATAGTTTTTGATACCTTGTGGTTCAGCTAGGTTTAACTACCATTTATTCTATATTTTCTTAATGACTTGCTAATTTATAGTTTCTATTTACTCATTAGAAAGAAATATCCCATTTCTTACCTCTTCCCAATCAAAGCATTTCTTTTGCTTCTTACATGCCTCTCTCCTCTATTTGCTGGGGCTGCATTGCCTGCCCTTGACAGAGAACACCACCGGGCTGGAGTGCGAGCTGCCCCTAACCAACCCTATTAGAGTGCAGGCTCCCGTTTTTACTATCTACTTCTTTAGCGTTGGAATCTTCAAGCACAAGGAGCATTTCAAAATAATCCAGAAAGAAAAGCACAAGTCTAATACAGTTAACAATGTTTCTTCATTGCTATTATTCATAATAAGATAATTACAGAAAATTACAGAATCTGCATCTAATAGGAACAAACTCCAAATCAGAATGACCCTTTGGAAATTAGGAGACTGAAAAATTATTGTAGCAAAAATGTGCCTGTTTATATATTTTTAAAAGCCATTATTCATTTTTGTGGGCTTATTTATTAAGAACAATTTCACTTCAACAATAACAAATAAATAAAGTGGATATATACTTTGGGGACTCTAAATTGTATTTAGCATTTATGCATTATGCCTCTACAGTAAACTGCATCAAGACATAGGAAATGAAGTAAAATAAATCTTTGTCAAGGAAAATTTAACTTCTAAGAATCCTCCTCCTCCTCCGCACTTTGGAGTTCAGCAATTAGCTTCATCAATGTTACTACTTTAAGCAGCAACATGCAGATATACGAGGTCTGTTTTCTAAACGAAGTGTCCAACCATTGTTCATATAACTAGAACAGTTTGTGCCACGTCAATGTAATCTGAGAGCCAAGGAGAGTGAACAGGAGTACTCATGTGAACAACGATGACTTCACTGTACTAGTCAATGGGGGCAGTAGACACCGTTGAGTGAGCATGTGTACTGTGTGGCTGTTACATTCAAAATGGCTGGGTGAGTAGAGCAATGGCTCTGCATCAAATTTTGCATTAAGCTTGAACATTTTTCCAAGGAAACTTATTTGAATGATTTGGAAGGCTGCAGCAGCTATAGGCAACTGGTGATTGGTAGCTTCATCACAACAATGTGCCTGCTTATGTATGATATCTCATGCATAGATTTTGGTGAAACAACAAATCACCTAGGTGGCTCTGCCTCTCAGGTGCCCTGTGACTTCTGGTTTTTCCCAAAACTAAAATCACCTTTGAAAGGGGAGATGTTTCAGACCATGGATGAGATTCAGGAAACTACACAGGCAGCTGATGGCAATTGGGAGAGCTGTGTGAGGTCCCAAGGTGCCTACTTTGAAGGGGATTGAGGTTTCATCATCCTATGTACAATGTTTCTTGCACCTTGTATCTTCTTCAGTAAAGAAGTGTTTTATATTGCATAGCTGGATACTTCCTGGACATACCTTTTGATGCATCATCATCAATCTAGTTTAAAAGCTAGAAATGTAAGAGCCTCTTAATATGCACTATACCCTCACCCTACAATTAATCCATTACTAAGCCATATCAATTTTACTTACAAAATATTGGTCACTCCTCTACACATCTCTCCAGTTCCAATGCTTTGGTCCACTACTTTTCCTCTTGCGTAAATAACTGGGAACCTCCCTACTAGTCCCCGTCATGGGCTTCTTGCACAGAACCTTCTTACTTAAGTCCGTAGTCTGAGATGTTCTATTAAAAAGAAAGATCTCAACATGTTATTCTTTTGCTCAAACAGTTCAGTATATTCCAATTATTGTATGAATTATAAAAAATTCTTTATCATGAACAAAATGGCCCTATAAAGACTGTTCCCTCTCCTTCTCTCCAGTTTAATGTTACTCTTCTCTTTCCCCACTCCAAGCACGCTGGCCTGCTTTGATTCCTGAACTTTTAATACCTAATCTCCCAGCACAGAACCTTTCGATATGCTCCTCTCTCTAGCTAAAATACTTTTCCAGTTTCTCTTTCTCACTATCTTTACCTAATTTATTACCCAGATTTTAATTTCAGCATCTCTTTCTCAATGAAGCCTTCCTGACCTTACATATCTTCTACATATCTCTTTGTAACACTGATGCCATTTTAATTTTATGCTGATGTGTGCGATATTTCACAAAATAATGTCGGCCTCTCATTTAGACTCCAAGACCAACAAGGGCAGATATATTATCTGTTTCTAAAACTAGGTACACTTCAGACACATAACTACTATATATATATATATATATATATATATATATATATATATATATATTTGGTTGAAATAATGACAAAAATGAAAGGTTTTTATCCATTGTTTCCCACTTAACCTCAAGTGGCCCACCCATGACAGCCCCTTGTTCCAACAGCCACTGGCTTCCTGATAGCATAGACACAGCCCTTTTTAAGAAGGTTATTGGACTGTTGGCTGATACAGTCCAATAACCTTCAGACTGCAGTAGAAAGAGCAAGGCAAAGCCAAAGAAAGGACAACAGAGGGGAGAAATCAGGTGCAATAGAATGGTGAGACCAATTCTATGCTGTCTAGCTTGGAAATTAGAGTCTAAAATAATCCAAGAGAATAATTCCAGCATTTTAAAATTATGGCATGAGTTAAAGAATCCTGGTTTAAAAGACATTTCTTTGAATATGGTAGCACTGTATTTGTTTTAAAACTTGTCTGATGCCTTATTTAATAGGAGGTTTTTATAAAATGATTGCTAAAAGGAGGTAAAAGTGAAATAAGACAGGTTATTATGACTAATGCCCATAATACAAAACGTTGGCTTTTTGTTTGTTTCATCAATATCATCATT
>PVIW01004830.1:25190-121382 GCA_004026585.1 Noctilio leporinus | reverse complement strand
ACCCCCTCCAGGACGGCACACGGGGCCACAGCGCTGGCTCCCACCATGTAAGAGACCCCCTCCAGGACGGCACACGGGGCCGCAGCGCTGCCTCCCACCATGTAAGAGACCCCCTCCAGGACGGCACACGGGGCCGCAGCGCTGCCTCCCACCATGTAAGGGACCCCCTCCAGGACGGCACACGGGGCCGCAGCGCTGCCTCCCACCATGTAAGGGACCCCCTCCAGGACGGCACACGGGGCCGCAGAGCTGCCTCCCAGCCCCTGCGGAGCCACCCTAGGGGACCAGCACCTCCACCAGACGGAGGTGGCAGCGGAAGCCACCCCTCCCCGAGAGGTCAGGACACCCAATGGAGTCCCGTCAGGGGAATCTCCACAACGCAGGCTGGGCCCCCCACTAGGCCTCCGTCCCCCACCCGACCTCAGCAGACACACCGTCCTCTGGAGCGTAACACACCCTCCCACCAGGGACACAGCGGAGGGGGTCCACCCCACGGGTACCCATCAGGGCTTTGCAATAGCAAATAGGGAGACCTCAACCTTCCTGATTCAGGGCCCCTACAGAAGCACCCCACGTTGCCAACACCTCCACCTGTCAGTGGAGAACACCTATGCGTCCAACCTCCTGACATGCCCCCCATCCAACACTTCACAACAGATCACCCACACTATCCTGGGGTCTCCCTCCTGCACCCCAGCACACCCCCTCCACCCATAACCACCTCTCAAAGCACATCCACCCACCCTAACCCAACCTGCACCCACCCATGACCTGCACAGACACTGGGACAAGAGGCACCCCAGCAGTCCCCGACAGGGGCTACAGGACATGGACAGGCAGGGGGACAGGACCCCTTCCAGGTGGACACACTGCAAACACCCTGGAGCGTCAGCCACTGCACCTGGGCAGGGAATGTACCTCCAGGTGTCCTGGGGGTGGGTGAGGACACCCTTCCAAAGACGGTGCAGGACCCAACCTGAGAGAGTCCCCTGGGCAGATCCATAGGGGACCCCATCCCATTCCCCATCACCCCCTCCCAGCCCACATGATGGGGCCTCAAGGACCCTTCAGATGCCGTTCCCCCAACACCTGACAGCAGGTGCAACAACACCCCCAACACCAACGGCACACGGAGCCGCAACGCTGGCTCGGGGGCCCTGGGAGAGCCACCCTGTGGGCCAGCAACTCCGCCTGCCCGGGGAGACCACCTCCCCAAGGAGGAGAACAAAGCCCGATGCAGGGAGCTGCCTCCCCCGGGACACACGGACGGGGCCACCTTGCAGGTCCCCACGATGCCACAAATGCTACCTCATCTCTACAGCCACTGTGGCCTGTCCCCACTCCGTACACATGGCCACACGTCACCCCCACACCGAACACAACCCCCCACACGCAAGTCCCACCAGGACTCCGGCTCCTGAGGAGCCCTGACCACCCCACGCAGATTCCCTCCCAACGGTGGAACCGACAGCGACAACTCTGACACGACCCTCCCTGCCAGTCTCCCACCAACAGTCTCAGCCCCTGTGAGCCACCCAGCCAGGACGGTAAACTCCCTCCGCAACTGTTCCCAAACAGGGACGCCATCACCCATGACACACCCTCTCCTGAGGGGGCAGGGACACAGGTGAGCCCCTGACTGACTCCCAACCAGGGCTGGGAAGGCAAGGCCAGGCCATGTTCTGCCAACCACCCTTCACGGCTCCACACAAACCCACCCTGGAGGCTCGGGTCCCCTGCCGATCCCACCGCAGCACACGCCACACGTCAGGGCTCCTGGGGAAAACCTCCCCCACCCACACTCTCAGCCAGGCAGGTCCACCCCCCGAACATGCACTTTGACTCCGACAACAACCACGTCACATGTGCTGGGGGAAGGCAGATCCCCACCCCCAACAGCTCAGGAACTGGGAGGGACAATCCCTCTGAAGCGGGAACAGCCCACCCCCGCTGAGGGTGCCCACCTTGGGGAGACAGGCTCACCCTTCCCTCCTACCAGACCTGGAGGCACTTCCCCCCAGCAAACCTGACAGCCCCTCAAGGACATCCCACCACAGGACCCGTCCTGCTGCCCTGGGGACACCGGCACCAACCCAGCCTCCTTCCACCTGGCAGGTCCTCAACCCTCCTCCCAAAATCTACACCTGCTGCCGTAGACGCTACACCACCCACCTTCCCAGGAGCTTGGGCCCCAACTCACCTCCTCCAAGGGTCCCCGATGGTCTGTTGGCAACCAACCCCCACAAACAATCCACGAAAGCACCTCCCTCCTCCCGAGGAGACTGGGGGGGACACACACACAAGGGAACCCAGGCCAACAGGTACGTACAGGTTGTCACCCCCAACACTTCCTACAGAGCTGCACGACCAGACCAACAGCCCCTGCGACAGCTCCCGGAGTCCCTGGTGCCTCCAGCATGTACAGACGGCATCCAACGGCCCTCACAGAGGTGGGTGCCTCACCCCAGTGGCAGGGGACACGCCCATCACACACATGTCTCCCCTGCACAGCTGCCCCGCACCACCCGGGCAGAGACCTTCCGGCATGTGGTAACCCAACCCCGCTCCACCTCACTCACGACCACGGCCATCCCCCACCCACTTAGGCCTACAGAACAGGACACGCTGAGGATCAGCCCCCCGGGAACCACCCCCACGTGGGCAGCTGCTGTGGTGGCAGCTGACGTGTCACCCCGGGGCCAGTGCCGCCGAAGCGCACGTGCTGCCGGAGAGCCTCCCGTCCCGCAGGCATGTCACAGGGGGAGATGCAGTGTTTCCTCCAAAGGACCATGCGCAGCCCACACGCTGTCACACACTCGCACGGACGGAAGTGACAAAGACGAGGAGACGCACACAGAGAAGAAACACAGGCATGTTTGTGGACCTCAGCGTCCCCAGGGGTCAGGCGCAGGACTCTTTCTTTGCATGACAGGAACGTCAGACTCCCGAAAACCATGTGCACGGCCCCAAGGTCTTTCCAGTGTCCTTGACAGCAGACACGGCCGCTCCTGCACTCCTGCCAGGAACTCCGCCAACCTTCACTCATCAACAGCGTGTCCCACCCCTGCAGGCACTTGCAGGGATCACGTGCGCAGCCCACAGCCATGAGGACGCACCTCGGACCCCAGCACGGGTCACCTCGGCACCCTGGGAAACCTGTGGGGACCAGCCATGAGGGAGATGACCCCAAAATGGGACCCAGGGGCCTCAGGGCCTCCACCCAGGGGAGGAGCCTCCCGTTCCTCCACGCAGGGCGGTCTTGGAACTTCGGCAGCACGTTGGAGGGATGCACACAAACGCCTGCAACATAGGCCACAGGGTCCATGCTGAACGCTGACTCCCGGGAGCCTTCTCCCAACCACCTACAACCATGGGAAACAAAAGAAACCCATGATTTCAGGAGGACATCAGTAATACGCAGGGAACACTTCCCCAAACCATCCAACCTTGGCCCCACCTACCCTGCTGAGGCCGCCATCCAAGGACTCGCCTCCCAAGTCCCAGGAAGGACCCACCCTCCACCCACGGGCCCTCCGAGTGGACCTTCCCTCTCTTGCAGCTCCTGGAAATTAAAGACACTATTGCAGGTGCTGTGTCATGAAACAAGACTGCTGAGCCCAGGCAACTGGGGCGGAGGCCCCCCGGATTCCACCCCACTTCTCCTTTCCCCGGTCCTGCCCAGACCATCCCTCACACAGGTTCCCACTACTGTTCCTGCCACCTCCCGTGGGGCCCACCCCTTCACCCCCATAATCTATGCTGCCCGTCCTCGGCACGGATGGCACCACGGGGAATGGCCGGGTTGCAGGGTGGGGATGGGCTCCAACCTGGCTGCAGGTCAGATGTGGCACCTCCGACCTCCACCCCACACGCAGGCGTCACACAGACCTGACTTTTCCTGGCAGACGCGATTCACTGGAGGCGGGTGGGGGTGAAAGATGGAGAACGGCCGCTGGGTGGCTGAGCAGCCATCAACGGAGCCTGGGTGCCGGGCAAGGGACCCACCGGACATGTGGGAGGGGCCACCGCAGGCGAGGATGCTTCCCATCTGGCCCCGAACCTGGACGGCAGACACAACATTAACTACATCAACACAGAATCTCACAAACTCATTGCTGACTTCGCTCTGCACTGGACAACAAAACTGCACTGAACAAATCCTACTAACACTTGCCTCTCACACGGCCTTGGGGGACAGATCACCCTGACACCACTGTCACTGTGTCGTAAGCCCACTGACGCACAGGACGGGTAACAGAGGAACAACACCAGCCTGGGAGCCAGTCATGGATTCGTGGCCTGCTGAGCGGTGACGGCTGCTCCAGGACCAGCTCCAGGGGCCATGGACCAGGGGTACAAACCCTGCTGATCCCACAGGCCCTCATCACCCCCACTGACGTAAGAAACTACTCATTCCCTCATCTCAGTGTTCTGCCTGACTCCTTCCCCCCACAGCAATGTGAATCTCTCCATGGACGATGAGACAGTCTTCGTAAACAGAACACCCCATTCTGCCTTCTGACATCATGCTCTCCGGTCTGAGTGACTCCTTCCCTGCTGCCATGCAACATGGTGTCATTGGCAAGTTACACATACAATACCAGCACCAACACACACTTTGGACCTTTGGAACAGCCACCACTTACACGAACCAATTCCAGTTGGACCTGATGTAACCCTTCTATTGGAAACTTACCAAAAAACTATACATTGACCTAAATTAAAACAACCACATCAAATTCACCCTCATTCTAAATTCCGCAATACAAGAGTACCACCTAACAAACCTGACAGGAACATCTTCCCCTATCAATGCCCAACTCCCACATAAAATTACCATAGGAACCTACTAAACCTGATACAGAAACAGACCATCAACACAGTGGACAACTCATCTGATGATAACTATAATCTTCCTGTCCTCGGAGACTCCAGAATACATTTCTACAGCCCTGGCTGGTGGCTCAGTGGCTCGAGCACCAGCCTGTGAACCCAAAGGTCACTGGTTCAACTGCCCAGTCAGGTACCCAGCTGGAGACAGGGGGTAAGGCAACCATATCGTGGACATTGCTTTCCTTGTCCCCCTTCCCCTCTATCTGACATTAATTTAAAAAAATCTTTTGTAAACAATTTAGATCTGCAGCCACCGCAGTGTTACTTGCCCTGATGGGACTTTTGCCCGGAAGGGACTGAGACTGAATTCAGGTATTTCAGAGTCTCAGGATAGGAGGGAAATGGAGGGTGGGAACGGCTTCAGGGACAAGGGGAGATGGATGCTCACCAGCACCTACAAAGGCAGGAAATGCCAGCGGCAAGGACCCATCACAAACAAAGGGTCCGTAGGAAGGACAATGGCAAACTTGCCCTGCATTGTTCACACTGCCTTCCAACTGAAAACCCTTCCCCATGCACATCCTGCTCCGGGAAGGCTGCCTCTCTTGCAAGGGGGCAACAGAAGCTGAAACTCAACCTGAAACTCTGATCATGTCCCCTCCTTACATCCATGTACACTTCTCACGCATCTGGTCCACACTGGCAACACGTTCCCTACGCTGACAAGACACTTCGCTGAAAAGGTCAGGAGGTGAAGGGACACCTGAGCACTGGAAACCATGACACGCTGCCAGGAGCCATCGCTAGTTCTTCTCATGGATCCTGCATCGCTTTTGAAACTGTTTCATCTTGTCACTTGCCACCCATCCTCTGACTGACTCTGATTCCAAAGTACAAGGCGCACGCTTGCCCTCTTTCCCTCCCTTGCCGGGACTAGCACAGGGCTGCCCGGCACATTCCATGTATCCAAAGACGTCTCAGTTCCACCACCTCGGGGGCCAGGGGCCACGTGCGGGACTGGAACCGAGTCCTCGCAAACTCCATGCAGCCGGGACTCCATGAAGAATGACCGTGACTCCATGACTCCAAACAGCTCCCCTCAACAATGTGATTTCATGCCTGTCAACATGGAGAGCCAAGGAAAACCAAACACACTGATCAAACATGACATCCAACTCAAACCATGCAGACATAGAACACACACCTCACACCAAACATTGTACATGTATATTAAATACATTACTCCTGCTTCCTTTTCCCAGGACATGTCCATGACTCACAGGCACCCCACTTTCCTGCTGTTTCTTCCCATGACCCTAGAAATCAGTAACAGAACCCAAACTACAAATCTGCCTTTTTACTGTACAACATACACATCCTAATCGCCTCAACCTGCAGTTAGAACATCCTTGCCCTGGATGAAAACAAAGGTACCGCCAACTCAGCCAAAGTCCCTCACACTTGTTTGACCCGCCTTACATGGTGTCCCCTGGGGACCTTTTTCTTTGCACTGGAGGATTGCCCTCTGGGTGGGGTCAGGCAGGGTGTGTCTCCCACAAGCTGAATATAGGAAATAAAGACTTAAAACCACCTTTTCCGGCAGATATGGGAGGCTGATAAACCTCATCAAAGATAAACAGCTACCAAAAGTGCTGACAATGACAAACCATTCTCTACACGTACCAGGATAAAAAAAAATTACATTTCCATGTAAACTGCACGAACTAACTAAACCCTTGACCCCTTTACCGAAATCAATGACACTGATAACAATCCTGTTACCATTTCATATCATTATTATTACAATTACAAATAACAATTTTTCATGTATCCTTTTTTCATGTGTTTTTTTTTCCCCGCAGGTTTAAGCCTTCCTCATGCTTCATGTAACTACACTACGGTAACTTCATTAATGTGTGATACCTTAGTCACCTGAATGACTGTCAGGTACCAAATCAAACCGTACTGCAGCCATGACCAGGGTTGCACGGGTGAAAGGAACGTCCATCTGCAGCATCACCAGTTCCATTTGCTGGGTTCTAGTCAAGGTCCACAGTTTGACGTGGGCAACAGATGACCAGTGTTCCTCTCCCTCTCTTTCTCCTTCCTTTCCCCTCTCTCTTAAATTAAATACATACAAACTCTTTTTTTGTTTTTTTTTTTAATTGCAAATAGCCATGGCTGGTATGGCTCAGTGCACTGGCTCCAGCCTGGGAACCCAAGAGTCGTTGGTTCCATTCCAAGTCAGGTCACATGCCCACATGGCAAGCCAGGTCCCCAGCTGCAGCCAGGCAAAAGGCAACCGTTCATAGATGTTTCTCTCCCGCTCTGCCTCCCTCCCTTCCCCTCTCTCTAAAGGTTTTTTTTTTTTTTTTTTTTTCCTTTTTTTTTTTATATATCTTACTTTTATACACAGGGGAAGGGAGAGAGGAAGAGTGGGAGAGAGACATCCATGTGTGGTTGCCTTTCACGTGCCTCCAGCTACAGGCCTGGCTGGAGACCTGACTTGCAACCTGGTGATGTGCCCTGGCTGGGAATCGAACCAGCGACCTTTGGGTCTACAGACGGGCACCTTATCCATGGTGGCACAAGCCAGGGACTAGGATTCCATTCTGTACCACTAATTCAAACATCATGCAAAACACAGCACAGCCAGCAAAACACAGATGTAACCCCACGGAGCCTTGCCCTGATCCCAATAGACAAGGAAGAAAAGGGCCATCCCACAGGACCACTTTCCTCATTGGCACATGTGGATAAATGAGTCAGGGTTGCACGTCATGCATGTATTTCAAATGTATTCAAAATAGTCATTTGCACAAATGAATCTCATCACCGCCCAGGGACACGGAAGCCCAGTTACCTATTATCAGAATGACAGAGCCTTTGGTTTCGTGGTTCATCAACACCATTTTCAGTGCAGCAAGGTATTCTGAGTCTCACTACAATTGTTTGGAAGTAACTTTAGAATTTTCATGGTTGCTTCTGTGCATTACATCACACACCGACCTTTCAGTGCCCTGTCACTGTGCAGCACTGCCAGTGAAGCACCTGTCTTCAGCACTGACACTACATGTTTTTCAACGTAAGGAGAACTACTTTTGTATTTCAGATGTATTGGGCCCAACTACATTTCCTTGGCTTAGAGGGGCTTGTAGGATTCCTGATGTGCCTGCCATGCCTCTTGGGAGGACGCAACCTTTTGGGTCCCTTTCGGGAACAACCACTACTTCCTCATACTTAGGAAGGACAGGCTCCTGTTTTCTCTTACTGTTCAATGTAATGGACTAAAGAAGCAGACACTGGTTGGATGTAAACCTTTACCCTCCTACATCCCCTAAAAATACTGAATACAGTGATCATAAACCTTTCATTTTTTTTTTTTTAAAGATTTTATTTCATTATTTTTAGAAAGAGGGGAAGGGAGAGAGGCAGAGAGGGAGAGTGAGAGACATCAACGTATGGTTGCATTTCACCTGCCTCCAGCCACAGACCTGACTGGAGACCTGGTTTGCAACCTGGTTATGTGTCCTGGCTGGGAATTGAACCTGCGACCTTTGGGTTCGCAGGCCGGCGCCTTAACCACTGTGCTACCAGCCAGGGCCTCATTTTATTATTTTTTAATTTTTTTACTTTTTATTTGTTATTATTTTTAGAAACAGGGGAAGGGAGGGAGGCAGAGAGGGAGAGAGACATCCATGTGTGGTTGCCCTTCACCTGCCTCCAGCTGGAGACCTGGCTAGAGACCTGGCTGGAGACCTGGCTGCAACCTGGTTATGCGCCCTGGCTGCGAATCGAACCTGCAACCTTTGGGTTTGCAGGCCGGCACCTTATCCATTGTGCCACCAGCCAGGCCTGAACCTTTCATTTTACCTACATTTTTTTAAAACACGCTATGCACGACACCTATCCACATTTCCCCTCCTCCCAATACACACATTGCATGACAACTGCTGTCCCTCAGCGGCCAGCGGCTTGCCTAGCAGACCCGACAATCCTCACAATTCTGGTGCCAGCAGGCACGGCATCCACAGCCGCTGGAAGGACTCCAGGCAGAGGCCGCGGTGCCACAGGGTCCCGGACGGGAAACAAAACCTCGGCCTCCTCCGCCAAAGTATCCCCGAGGGAGGACGCAGGGGACTTTCCCAGCAGCGCAGAGGGGCCCCCACCTCACCAGCCCCCGTCCCCACCTCTACCCTCCTCTCCAGCCACCAGCCTCCGTCCGGCAACCCCCCGGCCACTGAGGCCTAGATGCCAACAGCCCTTGGTGCCAAGCCCACCACCTCACTCACGGTGGGTCCAGCTTCCCTCGGTGGAAACAGGAAACAGGAAATGCGCCCTCAGACCTCAAGCCGTGGAGCCCTTCCAGGATAGCTTTCCAGGGACACTGACTCACTTCAAAGGGTGCAGTGACACCCATTTCTGCTTCTGCCGCATCTTCAGAGCAGACAGGGACACAGACGCTGCGGCCGTGGCCACTCTCGCCCTGCTGCCCACCATGGCGTGACCACCCATTCCACAAGCACGCCACACCCTTGCCTGGCACTGGGGACGGGGATCAAGGACTTGGCCGCCACCTGGAGTCGCCGCCTTCAGGGACTCACAGCATCTTCACCGGGAAAGGACATGGGACCCTGTGACCATTCAGCGGTGCAACGTAAGATGCCCTCAGCTGCACATGTTCTGAAATCGGAGGGACCTCCCCAGTGCGACCGTCCGCGGGGCAGCGGCAATGACGGACCCAGCACTGCATGACGGTCCTGGTGAACGTTCCAGCACAAACTTGAGAAACTGCATCTGACACAATCCATCCATCGCTGAACAATCTCCTTCCGTAGAAACGTGGCCACGCAGACACTCACCACCTATGATGACCATTGTTTGTGCTACCTGTCACGCCACAGGAATCACACGATACACTGACTCAGAGACCCTCATGGCGCTGTGCACCTCGACGTGTGCGGGTGGAAGCTGCCTCTCCACGGAGGGCGCAGGAGCAGGCGCCTGGGGTCGCTGCGGCTTCCCCCGCAAACACCCATTTCTAAACTGCTTTTAACACTTACCTGGAACACATCCTCTTTCTGGCTCCACTTCCACACTTCGCCATCTAGGGTTTTCCTCCTTCCCGTTCTGGACCTTGGCTACTCCGATCCGGGTACCGCCTGGGGCGTGTTTACACTCACAACACTCCTGCTCTGGGCAATGCTGGGCCTCCAGCCACTGAACTCATTTAAAAGTTTCCAAAATGCACTACTCGTCTCTGTGGTCCCTCACCCATCTGTGACCATGAAAAGGATTTTCCAGCCCCCGGCCGGAGACCTCCCTCCTCACTTTTCTCTGTGTTCCCCCCAGGTTCAACTGTTTCTGGGCCACATACAGCTGCACACATGTCAACTACATTAATTACAGAAACTACCTTCATGATCATCAAGTGAAAAGTGTAACACAGAACTTTCTACATTGATGGGGAAGTCATGCGCATACTTAACTTTTCTCTTAAAGTACAACGACTAACTTAACATTACCAACAAGGGCCCTGGCTGGTGGCTCAGTGGATAAGATGCCTGGCTGAAAACCCTAAGGTCGCCGGTTCGATTCCCAGCCAGGGCACATAACCAGGTTGCAAGCCAGGTCTCCAGTCAGGTCTGTAGCTGGAGGCAGGTGAAAGGCAACCATACATGGATGTCTCTCTCCCTCTCTGCCTCTCTCCAGTCCCTTCTCTCTCTAAAATTAATAAATAAATTCCTTTAACAAATAAAAACAAAAAGAGACAAGTACATGTCTCAAGGTATATATACACATCTAATTCTACCACTTATTAACTATTACAGTTACATTTCAATATCAATTTACATCTTTCTGTTACACTGATGTACACTGAAACCAAAGACATTCTGTTTCGGTAAACAACACAGCCATAGAACAACCTAACCCTATTTTTAAAATACTCCTCACAACTCTTTTCTTTACGACACCTCAAGCCTTTCTTTACTTGCCAGGCCGGGCCTCCACATTCCAAGGGGCTCCTTCACAGATGAGCGCTTCACGCACAAACCCATCAGACACACAAATAAAACGCCAGGAACTACCTGAAACGCCTGTCCCCTCCTGTCCCCCCCTGTCCCGGGGAGGAGCAGAGAAGACCTCCGAAACAGCCTGGGGTACAGGAAATGCACCCCAGGGCTCTCCCATCAGGGCTCCTCACGGCCCTAACGAGTCTTCACTATGAAGTAGGAACATGGAGCTGAACCTCGCCTGCTGCTTCCCAACTTATCAAGAATGAGCCGCAGCATCTAAACAAAAGTGCTGCACTCACAGCCATTCTGTGTGCAAACTGGGCTATTTGCAATAAACAGATTCCTCCATTAACACAACACACTCTGCAAGTGCTATGCACACTCCGCTGCAACCGACAACCATCATGCCTCACAGACTACACGCCAAATTCAGACTCAGGCTCCTGGACATGGACCTGGGAGTGGACACAAAACCTACAGCAGAAACCAAACACCTGGGAAGCTAAGCCGACACCAAAGACACCCTGGGCCTCACATACATAGAGGAACACAGACTGGACCCCGGATCACAGGTCCTGCACGTGGAACCCACCCCTATCACTGCGACCTCACAGCCAGACTCCACCGCTGCAGCTGGACGAAGGACCTCGGTGCCCAGGTGCCACATGCAGGACTGGCACGGAGTCCTCACAACGTCCACGCAGCCGTGACTCCATGAAGAACACTCATGACCCCATGAGCACGAAGGGCTGCCCTCAAAGGTAGTTCATGCAGACAGACATGTACAATGGAGGAAAATCCCTGACAGTCCTCATACATGACACCAAACCATACGGACACAGAAACACCATGGAATCTGTATTTATTAAAGTATTGATAATGCTTTTTCCCCAGATGTCTGTGACCTCTCAGGCTCCCCACTTTCCTGCCGTTTCTTGCTTTCATTGTGATGCACCTAAAAATCACTAACTACACCTAAGCACAAATCACTCTTTATACTGTACACCATGCACAGTATGGTTATTTCTAACCACCCCCAAAAATGGACCACAATGGTGGCCTGCGAAGACGCCTGGCAGGAATGATCACAAACTACGGCGACTCGGCCAAAGCCCCTCAGGTTCCCGAGATGAACCAAGATCAGCGCTTTTTGCCCCAACTTCAATGGTGACCCCAGGGGGCCTTTTAGTTCCCGTTGTACGTGGACGGACCACTGCCCTCTGGGTGGAGTGGGGGGGGGGGGGGGGGCTCCGAAGACTTGCAAACAGGACAGGAAAGCACCTGGGAGGCAGAGAAAAACCCGCCCAAGAGAAACGACGACCCCTAGCGCTGACAAGGGCGAACTGCGCTCGAGCTGCAGCAGCATCTAAGCATGGATTTCCGTAAAAACTACACAGAACAGATGAAACCTTGCCCGCGTTCCCGAAGTACATTACACTGGTAACAATCCTGTTAGCATTTCAACTCACTTCCATTACACTTCAAAATCACAATTTGTTTTCTTCTCCTTGTTCATGTTTTCTTCCCAGCTTTAGGCCCTTCTCATGCTTTCTGTACCTACACTAAGGTACCTTCATTCATGTGTGACGTCTTACTCACCTTGACAAGCCTCAGGGAACAAATGCAACCCTACTGCAGCCATGACCAGGGTTGAACCGGTGAAAGGAACGTCCACCTGCAGAGTCATGGGTTCACCTGGCTGGGCTGCAGGCGGGGTCCCCAGTTTGGGATGTGCAATAGATGACCGTACAAGGATGTTCCTCTCCCTCTCTTTCTCCTTCCTGTCCCCTCTCTCTAACATTAAATACATACAAACTCCTTTTTTTAATTATTGCAAATAGCCCTGACTGATGTGGCTCACTGGATTGAGCACCAGCCCATGAACCAAACAGTCGAGGGTTCGATTCCCAGTCAGGGCACATGCCCAGGTTGCCACCCAGGTCTCCAGTCAGGTACGTAGCTGGAGGCAGGTGACAGGCAACCACACAATGATGTTTTCTCCCTCTATGCCTCTCTTGCTTCCCCTCCCTCTAAAATAAAAAAATAAAATCTTTATATAACATACACTGTCATTCACTGGAACTCGGGGACGGGAATGTCCTCTGATTTACTACCTCAGAACTACCCTCAATGACCTCCACTTATTCAATACAACTTCAATAAATAGTACTTTTAAGTACATGACCAAAAACATTCCATACCACACCTGTAAAAATTTCTCCACAATCCAATACACAGGTGACATACGGACCATGGACACGGACACTTTTTGCTCCCATATTACAGATGTCCACTGGTACTAACAGCTCACACACACTGGACAAAACCTGGCCTACACACTTGTCTGTGAAGACATTGAAATTAATCAGACGAGATTTCTTCTCTTTTGTTAATTCATGAGGTAACATTGTCAATACACGTTCCTTAACTAATTTTTTTTTAAATTTTCTTTATTATTTCTAGAAAGAGGGGAAGGGAGAGAAACTTCCATGTATGGTTGCCTTTCACCCGCCTCCAGCTACACCCCTGGCTGGAGACCTGGCTTGCAACCTGGTTACATGCCCCGGCTGGGAATCGAACCAGTGACCTTTGGGTTCGAAGGCTGGTGCCTCATCCACTGTGTCACCAGCCAGGGCTCTTACCTCATTCTTTGACACACGTTCAGCTCCCCAACCTGGCAACTGAGTGACAGGAGGACACAGACACACCACTCTCACTGCTCAAACAGTTGAGCCCAGGGATATTCCAGGGGACACATACACTTTGGAAGACCCCATGACACTTCCTGTGCATCATGCCCCACCTGACACCAACACTGGGGTAGACACTGCGGCTATGGCCATCGCTGCCTTGCTGTCCAGCGTGACCATCTGGGGCCTGTGCACCCATGCAGTTGGGACAGCCACCCTCAGCTCCATGGACCCTCGCAATCCCCGGCTGCCTACAGCCACTGCTGTGTCCAGTCACCCAGAACTCGGGCCTGATCCACGAACACGGACCAGATCCCCATGCTCACATCAGCTCTTAGTCCCTTGCAGAGCACATGCTAAGAACCACTAAACGGCTGCGTGTGGGCTGTGGACAGCCGCCAGGAACACACTGGGCTCATAGCCTCCATCACAGAAGGTGCCCTTGGCCTCCTCAGAGCAGAACAGCGAGGACACTAGGAACAGTCACAGGCTGGAGAGCTCTGCCCAGTAAACGCTGCTGCCCTCAGCGTGGACACCCTCAGCTACAGACAAGGACACGTGACCGACTGCTGGCTTGCATCAGGCTCGGGAGCCTCCTCTGTCCTGTCGATGGGCCATGTGGCTTCTATTAATCCAAGAAAAGCTCCCTGGAGTGACCCGGGACAGCTACACTCGGCCTGCGCCCTCCCCAGACGGCCACCGTGCCTCGCAGGGGGTCCTGGACAGGACTTCATGCTGCATCACAGAGACGCCTGGAGGAATGTCAACAAGCCCATACCGGTCCCCTGACTTACTCCACCCTTGATGCAGAGGAAGCAGGCGACCCCCTCAGCTGTGCTTCCCCCAGAGACCTCTCGCCAACAAATCCCCAAAGTCCAGCTACAAGGCAGGGAGGGGGACGGGGGGACTGCTGGCAGTGGGCGACCATCACCCAACACGAAATGGCTTCCCCGGGAGGGAACAACAGCCAGGGAGCGCAGGGGCTTCCGTTTCTCCCCACTGCCCACCTCGCCCGGCAGCCACAGCCACAGTCACGCTTCTCCTCTCTGCATCAGCCTCCAGGGCAAGACGAGGCCTCACGCCTCCCACCGCCCGCTGCACGTCTCGCAGGGACCCAGCACGGATGTGTCAGGACAATCCCCACAGACTCTCTGACACGGGCCCTTTCTGGGGTGGCGAGATCTCCATTTCACACACGTGAGACCATCTCTCAGCGCACGGGGACCAGATGCTTCCACACAGCTCCCTCTGACACTCCAACAGCAGCAGCTTGAAGACAGTCATGTCCCTGCACACTGATTAGCCGCTGAGCACTCCCTTGTTTAGCAATTCATTCTGTTGAACATTATTTTGAAGTAAAAGAAGTGGATGCAGGCATTCAACACACCTGATTTTTTCTGCAAGACAGACTGAAAACGCCAGTGGGGCCCCGCAGAGGCAGTGACGGAAGAACAGCCCAGGGGCGCTGGTTGGATGAACAGCCAGGAGGTGCGACTTGCTGGTGGACAAAGTCCCCGTTGGGGGTGTGACACAGACCACTGCACATGCATGTTCCTCTTCCTCCCTCCCCTGTCCTGAAAATTCAGTCCATATACAATTGAGTAAATGAAGTCTACACAGAAAAACAAAACCCTACTAAGCACCCTATACTGACATCTCCTTCTCAGAGCTCCCTGGCTGTCACACATCACCCAGGGACCAGTCTCCACGTGGAGACACACACCTGCTTTACTGGTGGCTGAGGGCAAGGACACCCATACAGGAGCAGGGGATGCCTTCCTGGAGGGTTCAGGGGAACAGCTGCGCCAGGACCAGCCCCAGGGGACGCACAGCAGGGGAACAGAGGCTCCCAGCCTCTCAGACCCAGGAGGCCCCCCCAGGACACCTGCCGGGGCACCTTCAGCTTCCGGGCGGCAGCAGGCGCAGCACCGGGTGCCCTGTTGGGACAGTCGCCCTTCCTGATCTACAAGTAATCCTCGCCAGCAGATTCCCACGATTCCTGTTCTTCTGAAAAGCTTCCTCAACAAACCATAACCTGCCTGCCTGTCCTTTGATAATAATTTGACTCCAATTATAGATAATTGGAAATGTGTCACTTAAACTGGAAAAGACAACCATGACATGATAAATGTAACAAAAGCTGAGAATAGAACCATAGGGGGTGAAGGAAAGAAAGAAGGAGACCAACAGTGGGAGTGAGTAATTGGGGGGCGGGGGGAGGAACAGAGTGATGGAGGGAGACGGAGAACCCGCAGGGGGAACAGAAGGACATACCCTCAGGATGAGGGCTCGCTGCTGCCCGGCCCCTTACCAGGCTGCTATTCCAATCGCTAACAGATTAGAGGAAAGTTTATACTCACATACTACGTACTTCATTCCATCACAACACTTGGTGGACGGGTCCATGTGTGACTGACTGACTGGATGAGTGAGTGACCCAGTGAGTGCATAGCTGGGACGATGGATGGATAAGTCAGTGACTGAATGGACACATGAAGAGCAACTGAGTGCCCGGATGGACACATGGTTGAAGAGACACATGAGTAGATACATACACAGACCAACACTTTAATGTCTCTGTTCTTACTCTTACCAAATGGCTGGACTTTCCCATTTCCCACAGACTCGATCACGTGGAGGCATAGGCTACTTTTCCAACATGGCCTCAAGCTCCCCCCACCACCACACACACGACTCACATCTCAACTCCTCTGTCCCACAGCCACACCTGCACTATATCCTGACACTGTGGATGGGAAAATAACCCGCTTCACCTCATCTTGGACACTCCATCTTCTCATCTTTTTTTCATCTGGAAGGAGAGAGGACATAGGCCCAGGAAGCACTGCAACTCCAGATTCCATGAGCTGTACACGATTAGAAAGGAAAATGCTGGCCATGTTCCAAGAAACAAGGCAACAGAGCTGACAGACCCGACAGCTGGGTGATGGTCACAGGTGAAAATTCTCCAGCACACATTTGACCAAAACCCTTCTGAGCCATTCCATCCACCACAGCACATTATCCACACAAAGTGCACACCTGTCCTTTGTTTCACTTGCATCTTTCATAGAAAAAACAGGAACGCCAGGACGTGCAGAAATTATTGCCTACGCCCGTGCATCTTCATTACCACCTTGCCTGTGCTGACACGCCACGCTGCCGAGGACAGCTTTCTGGGCACGTGGACAGGACACTGATCTCACAACAACGCACTGAAACTGCCTCACAGTCCCTTAAAAACTCCAACAACAGTGCCGTGCCACCAAGGCCACATGAACCTGAATCTAGTGCTCAGCTTTGGCCGGACCACCTGCACCATCCACAGGACCCCTTTCCAGCCGTCCTGACACCTGAGCAACATTGATCTGAAAGTGCGAACTGGAAATGATGACAGCGCCAGAGTTAGCAAAAACACTTGGAAATGACCTCAAAAAAGGATCAACAATTGATATCCCACAATCATCACCAATGAAAAACCTTCAAATTACGACATACAAAAACCTGTCCGTTTCCCACCCTTCCATTACCACGACTCAGATAAGACAAAGGGACACGACCGTGGCACCCACATGACTAGTCTAAGTCCTTTCACTGCACTCGGAACGCCAGGAAGCATGACTGCAGACATGTGTGGGAGAGCGTGTCTCTATCATGACAACGATGTCCTCACATTTCCCTTCTCAGAGGGGAAGTTCTTCCATCAGTTTCCCTTTTCTCCTCCTTTTACGAAGCTGAAAGAGGAACAGCTAACAGCAAAGAGCTATAAAATAAGCTCCAAGGAAATTCCCGTCGCCCACACGGGTGGCCCCTCTGCACATCTCCACTCCCGTGTGTGCCTCCTCCAGACGCATCGTCGTGGTTTCCCAGCCAACCAGCCCTTCCCGCCCCACCAGGAGGCCACACTCCCCCTCGCCTGCTGCCCTGAGACTCCCGGGCACAGAGGCAGGAGGCTCGGCACTGTGTCCACGTTCACTGGAAACACATGGCAAAGAACCAACATCTAACCCCTCCCTCGACGAACAGAAGACACTTTTAGTTCAGAATAAACAGAGAAAGAAAACGAACAGACACTGGGAATTATTACCAAATGGCTGTAAAAGGCTTTTACTTACCTCCGCCTAATAGCCAGGCTGTATTTGATAAAATATTCATGCGTCATAATGTATTACTTAAATAGTTAACAGAATTTTTACAAAGTCATGTCTCTCGAGGACAAAAATGGCCTTTTCTGAGCACATATTCATGTCTATGCCTCACTGTCTCGCTTCAAACTATCAAATATCATTTCTGACTCTATGTTCCTTATTTTACAGGACTTCAAGAATTGAACATTTAAAAGACTTTTCCTTCTGTCTTTACGGTATCTCAAAGGGCCCTTACAATATCTCAATAGTTATTATATTAAAAAGGAAAGTTTAGGCTTGTTTACAACATTTTAAAGTACTTGAAAACCTTTGTCAAATAACAAACTTCTACAACAATTACAAACTCCCCACAAACTCCAAATATACTTCTAATTATAATGAGGTGAAAATTTTTTATGCATATTTTTGGTGCTTAAACAACTTTCAAGGTTTATTTGTCTTCCTTATTTGTAAATACTCTGGCGTGAAAACCCACCCATGTAAGTGGAAGAAGGGCGCTTGCACTGCAGGGAGCTCCACAACAGCACAGATGGTCTCAGCAAGGTAAAGAAAGACTGTAGGACACAGAAACCAGACAATAAGATATTACCAAAGCAAAGGACAATGAAGAAGATAGGAAGGAAGAAAAGACATTGGATAGTGAAACTCTAAAACAGAAATTGAAGTAAAAAAGAAATAAGAAAAACATTAATCATATAAGGATTTGAAATACTCTTCCTTCTACACCTAGGAGCTACTAGACTCCAGGACCCTAGGACCCTAAGTGGGGGGTGGGAGGGGGGAATAGCTCCACTGAAACTCTTCACTGCAAACAGCAGGGTGCCGGCTTCTCTAGAGGGTGGGGGGCGGAGTGTCAGCCCTTTTTCAGCGACTGCCTGACCCTGTCCTCTCACTTCTTTCTCTAGCTCCTGCCCTGACAAACATTTGACAACTACTACAAAGAAAATCTGCCAAGCCTGCACTCCTTGTACCGACACAAAACCGGGACAAAACCCCCCCTTCCACCACTGTTAGAGACTATTCCATGAAGAAAAACTTGTCAAGAAAAATGGAAAATTAATTTCAACAATGTAAGTGTCCACTAGTCGGAAAAGACACCTTCACTGACTGAATGGAACCCTCTCTGACAAGGGCAGACAAGGCCACTGATTTTGCAAACACACTTTTAAAACCAATAGTGCTTCCGCTTGCTCTCCCGCCCTCCCTACGCGGTGACAACTGACCTTCCTTTCCCTCCAGCATGGCTTAGCCTGTCTCTAAACCCTGGGTGTGAAGTTCTGCCTCCACCCTGGCGACCTCAGTCCTCTGAGGAGGTGCACAGGGTAAATCTCACCTTGAAAACACCACGACCAAATCTCTGTCCAACAGCTTGTGAAAACCGGGTTACACAACTACCTCTAGATTTAATATCTGAAACGAAGACACATCAACCAGTAAAGCATACAATAAACTTGAAAACACCTACAAGAACCATGTCAGGAATATAGAAATACGTTTTCAGTGAATATTCAATATGCCAAAACTTCATTAGTTACATTTTCCTCCCTACCTGATCCCTCCAGAGTGTGACATGCTACAGAAGTAAATCATAACATACCATTTCTTTGCATTAAACCAATAACACAACTTGCTTATTGTCATTTACTCAACCAACACTTAGAAATGTCATGCCGGAAGGAGGCATGCCTAGGCTCTGGTTGTCACCAAAACCACCAAGAAATTATAATGGACTTTCAAAGTTTATTCAATCCAACAAAAACAGTCTGATACTTTGCTTGGCTGTGCAGTTCATGACAGTCTTTCCAGAAAAGAAACAAAGGTTGCTTTGCTGACAATACCAACAAAGAACAATCGAGACCCAACTCTTACTGAAAACCTGGAACATTCAAGGCCCTGAACAGCAGCTGCATTCACAATCAACAGCTCCCTAAGATGTCCTGTGAACAACGCATTCTCCCCCAAAACTACTAAAACTGAAACCCTGTCCTTGCTGGTGTGGCTCAGTGGATTGAGCGCCAGCTACAAACCAAACGGTCACCAGTTTCATTCCCAGCCGGGACACATGCCTGGGTTGCAGGCCGGGTCCCCAGTTGCAGGCGCCTGTCAGTCGTAGCCACACAGTGATGTTTCTCTCCCTCTTTTTGTCCCTCCTTTCCTTTCTTTCTAAAAGTAAATATATAAATTCTAGTTTAAACATTAATAATAAAGAACAAAATAAAAATCATACCCTGAATCCACCACATAGCTATGTTATAAATTATATTACTAACATTACTATTAAGACACAGAATAGGTCCTGGCTGGTGGCTCAGTGGATAAGGTACCAGCCTGCAAACCCAAACGTCTCTGGTTCAATCCCCAGCCAGGGCACATGACCAGGTTGCAAGCCAGGTCTCCAGCCAGGTCCCCAGCTGGAGGCAGGTGAAAGGCAACCATACATGGATGCTTCTCTCCCTCTCTGCCTCTCTCCCTTCCCTTCTGTCTAAAAATAATAAAGTATTTTCTTAAAGACACATAATACTTAACTTAATAACTTATCTCTTCCAGAACAGAGCTTTCAACACTGGCATTAGGAAGCTCACACTGAAAACAAAACCCACAGGGAGGAGAAGCAAACGTACCTTCGGGCACTTCTGCAGGGCTCCAGCCTAGCATTGGCTGACTTGTGGTTTTCCCCCTTTTCTTTCTTCAACTTTGGCCACGACCTTGATATCCTCCTTTTTTGCACAAGCCGCACCAGACACGCAGAAACACAAATAATTGGTCAGCATTCTGGGACCCTTTAAAACGGTCCCTACAGGACAGTACTGAGCCATTTCCGAAAACTATCACATGAATCCCAGCTCCGGCTTCCTGTGCCACTCATCCATCTGCAAGACAGCCACGCATGGTCACGCTTTGACATGCCATTCCCAGTCACGCTCCATGCACTGCTCGTGAACATTCCAACACATGACACAGCCTTTTCTGCGGCCCTGCAGTTAGCGATTTTCCAAAGATGCACAGCAGCCCTGGCTCCTGCGGCCCCAGTGCTCACAACTCCCACACAGACAGCAAAGGCTGCCTCTTCCATCCCAGTCGGGGTGCAAGTCTGGCTGTCAGCACGAGCCTGGATCCCCGCTTGGGGACCCACAAGAAGCGCACACAACCCCGTGCTTCTCTCCCTCTCTCCATTCCTTCCCCTCCCTCTCAAACCAGATGAACAAAATCCTAACAAAACGGATGCACACAAATGGCCAGAGGAGAAGCCCCCATACATTTTGGATTTCACTCTATTGTATGATCATGCAGGTTTCATCTAACTGGTATCACCCTCAGGACAGTTCCAGGAGACTTCAAAATGAAAGGTAACTACAACCCCTGTCAACAACAAAAACCAGGAAACACACTTTGTAAATGACCCTCCATCCGCCCTTCACACAATTCTCTCTGGCCTGAGGGACCCCTTTCCTACTCAGCACATTTTGCTAACTGACAGTTTCAAACAGCATTTGCACTTCTAAATGACGTTCAATTTCTTCCCTCCTGCCCTTAAAGCACAATTCACTATGAATGTAGCCCTTCCATAGAAGTTAGAAAATGCGCTAATTAAACTCAAAATTAAACCAGCATTTACACAAATGATGGATCATAACAATTCCACATGGAAACAACGGCATCTTCACCTTCCAATGCAAGACTCAACAATGATTTGGGAATATAAACCTAAAAAGCCCTGTAGATGCTGTTGATGGCTCTCTGCAGTGATCTGGACACTGGCCACAAACTAAGTTGAAGGTCCCTGAATTCACACGCATTAAAATACACATCTCTGCTTACCTTTCTGAATTTCATCACATTCTCACCTAAAATTTAACTGGCATGGAAAATAATGAACGTATGCTACATGACAGCCACATAATACTCCTTTCAAAGATGCTAACAGCTTCCACTCCAGTGTTACCCAACCAGAGGGAGTTTCTGCCCCGGAGGGGAGTTAGGCCATTTCACAGAATCAGGGAGGGTGTTATCTGCACCACAGTCCAAAGAGGATGATGAATCCTAATGAGCAACTTCAATGCGCAGGAAAACATCCCTTGGAGAATGAATGACCTCGTAGGGAAGGTCTACCCTGCCGACAGAGGCAAACCTTCCAAAGTCAACACTGCATTCAAATTCTAACACCATGTAAACTTGCATCCTAGACCTGAAAGGCTGACTCTCCTGCAGTGGGTGCCCTGCAGCCTGAAACTCAAAATAGCTGAAACTCTAGATAAATAAATAAATATCATGCATATGGTCAACACTGGCGACAATTCCTTACGCTGACAAGACACCACTAAAAAGACCCTGAGGACAAACGCAACCTGCTGACTTGAAACACTGAAACTTCCGCATTTCTTTTCATTACTTATGCATCGTTTTTGCGGCTACTTCATCCTGTGACTTAGACCTGGTGACCGGCCTGATTCCCAGGCCACAACCCTCCTGAAGGTCCTGCCCTCAGCACCTGGCCTTGGCTGCCCTGCTTGTCCCTCGGGTGGGCGACCGGACACATCAGCACTAACAACATATTCCTTTTATTAAACACTCATCCAGACCCCAAACTCATTCACAACGCTGAGCACCATTGTACTGTGTTCTGCACTCACAAACTCTAAAGTCAGCCTTGCCCACAAAAATCACACCTGCAGAACGCTGTACAATCAAAATACAGGTTTATTGGGGGAAAGGGAGCAACGAGGGGAGATGTTTAGAGAAGCAGCCTCCGACCTGACCTCCCGGGTTGCAGCTTTTACAGGACATTCTCCCAGGTGCCGGGATCAAAGGACAGTCGTTTCTTTACCCAATTCCATTACAAGGGGGTGTCGGGAGGGTCCGTCAGGTGGAGCCAGCCCTCCGTTTGCATGTCCCCAGGGCTGCCCAGGGCAGGTCGCAGTACCAGCTCCTCCCCAGCGTTTCCTGTCCGGTTCCACTTCCACATCCCTGCCGGGTTAGATATGTAAACACGGACTTTACAGTTTTAACCATTGTGCAGGTACAAGTCAGGTTCAAACACACCTACGGCCTCCAGGTCGTCAGCCTCAGCACCCTGATCCGAACACACTTGTAACTCGCAGGAAACATGGCTTCCGACTCCTCACACGATCTCACTTCCTTATTTTCTCAAATCAATTTTATCTACTTACAATTCAGTGTGAAGATATGATATCTTGACCACAACGGCATGATGGCGTGTTTACCTTCACAAGTACACACAGGAACTGACAGACCCACACATCTTTCTTCAGGACGCTCAGAAGCAACTGTGAAGGTTCCATGACTCCTGGCAATAAACTGAACGATTTTAATGCAACTCAAGACACTGAAACAGTGGAAAAGCCTGCCCGGGCTCTTCCATGTAACAAACACACATTCTGTTACGGATCTACCGCACTTGTCCAAAACCGTGATGTTACCCAAGTTACAATTTTAAGCTGGTCGCTCACACTGGGGCCTGAGCCGGGTCCCCAGGACCCCACTGCTCTGGGGGTGGCCCTGCCGCTAACCCGCACCCCTAGACCCCTTGCCTCCTGCCCGGCTCACCTGCTGTCCCTGGTGTCACCACTCAGGTCCCGTCTGCCCTGAACCTCCAACCCGTCACCCAAGGAGACCAGCCTGGCCCCGCCCCACCTCGTAGGGTTTACCTCCCCTCCAGCACGGGGGACCCGCCTCCCACCAGCCAGGAGCCGCCTCCTGGCAAACCATCCCCTGCAAGTCGGAGCTTTGCTGCTCCGTGCGAACCAGACCCACCAAGCTTCAGACACTAGTGCGCGTGGGGTTCTGCTCCAGCAGCTCAAGAAACGCTATGTGAGCACAGGAGCTGCGAAGTCCTTTACCCTCCTTACGGCCTTTACTCAATCTGAAAAGGAATCGGTTCAAAATTTTGCTTTCATCCCAAGACCAAAAAGGCAGCTCAGGCCCCACAGTGACTAACGCAGCCCAGAAAAAAGGCTCTGGTTCCCGGCTGCCTGTGCTGCCTGACTTAGGAGGGTCCCTAACACTGACAGCACCAGCCCATGACTAACGGGGGACCTGCCCCAACCACCCTCAACGGCCTCCCTTCACTTCCGTGTTTTGCAACAAAATGAACAGTCTGGAGAAAAAGAAGGGTTCCGGCTCACAGACCCCCACACGTGCCAGAGCTGGAGTGTTATTTCCACCCAGAAAAAGCTGCCACCACCTCCAGCCGCCACTCACAACGGAGGCTCTTCAGCCCATCACCCCCACTATGTACGTGCTCAGGACCAGGGACTCACTCCATGGCCTCTCTTGGGCCTTTTGACACATGGGGGGAATGGGGGGCTGGACACCTTCAATCTGCCCATGGGGCTTCTGGCAACACCCTGGGGACCCTTGGCACTCTAGACACCAGCCCTCTGAGCACCCTGGGGTGAAGTGCCACCTCGCCCTTGCCCACCCTTGCTTTTCCTCTCTCGTTCGTTACTACACTTTGCAGGAACCTTGATAACCTCACTGGTCTGTGATTCTTTACAGCATCAGTGAGAAGAACCTCCAACAACTGGATGAGAAAACATACAAAAGGTGGCACAATCATTGGTTTACAATGGCTCATTTATACAATATTATAATAACCACTCAACGAGGACACAACAACTGGCTTTGTTTCCTCCAGTTGTTCTATCAGAATTCAGAGGGAAACCGACCAGACACTGGGGAGGTGCAGGAGTAAGATCCTTTATTCACGTGCAGTCCCAGAGGAGAAGCTCTCCGAATTCTGGGCCCCGAGCTGAGGCCAGCAGCAACTTTTATAGCTGAAGCTTTACTCCCCATCCTACGTGGCATAAGCGGGTGTACAGAAACAAAAGTAGCAGTTAGATCTAGTTTTCAGCGCATTGCTCATCACTCAAGCTGGCTGCTGCCCAAGAGCCAAGGCCGTTAAGGGGGGCTTCCTTACATTCCCCTTACACAGTCACAACTTTAAACCAACATTGCCCACCAACCTATAACAGGGGAACATCCATTCAATTGAACTTACGCCATAACACGCACTGAACTTCATGACAAACAGCACTGATTCGCATGCAAAGCTCTTCATGACCATCTGTGACATTTCCAAGGAAGAGCTACATTCACAATGTAAGTAATAACATCAACTAGAATTAGACTAAACCAGAGAGCAACAGGACAATTTGTAATCATAAACGATTGAACATGCCCTGGCTGGTGGCACAGTGGATAAAGCGCTGGCCCATGAACCCAAAGGTTGCAGGTTCGATTCCCAGCCAGGGCACATAACCAGGTTGCAAGCCAGGTCTCCAGCCAGGTCCCCAGCTGGAGGCAGGTGAAAGGCAACCATACATGGATGCTTCTCTCCCTCTCTGCCTCTCTCCCTTAACCTCTCTCTGAAAAATAATGAGTAAAATCTTTTCAAAAATAAAGATTGAACAGACCTCTCTCATCAGCTATACACTATACCTCTTTTGGAAACAGTGGGCCTCCTACAAATACTCACTACATACATGAGAACAATATAGGCAGGAAATTTGATTCCGCATTCCAAAACTGTGCTGTGTTATTATCCCAAAAATGAACATGACATGCAATAGCACATGCATGCTTGAAGCAGGAGCCTACTGTGCTATTAGGCAGTTGCAGAACCACTCAAAGAACTAAAAATACACAAACTATGTTTCTTGCTATCATGGTACATAGTCTACAAGTCAATCATAAAAAGGTAGCTTGAAAATTATGACTTTTACTACTTACTAAATACACTTCTAAATAATCCTCAACATTAATCAACATTGCCATTAAAAATTCATTTCAAAAAATATGAATACAAATGCAACTACTACATTTTAAAGTAATGTGAACTTGGAGTAATCTATCTGCACATTAGTGGAACACAGCTGAAAATGCACAACTTTTGCATCCACATTAAAAACCCTGAATGGCCCTGGCTGGTGGCACAGTGGATAAGGTGCTGACCTGTGAGCCCAAAGGTTCAATTCCCAGCCAGGGCACATAACCAGGTTGCAAGCCAGGTCTCCAGCCAGGTCCTTAGCTGGAGGCAGGTGAAAAGCGACCATACATGGATGTCTCTCTCCCTTTCTTCTTCCCTCCCTGCCCATCTCTTTATAAAGAAAATGAATAAAATCTTAAAAAATAAAAATCTTTTTTAAAAAACTTTACGTGTTTCCTAGAATCTATTATAAAATATAAGAACCATTTCCTAAACTAGCTCAAACCTTAAACAAGTTAAAAGACTATTTCGACACAGAAAAATGCAGGATGGAAGCTCTCACTAGTAAAAATGTCCCCATGAGCAGCGGCATCAAGAGTGAGGCCCCACATGGACGCCCTGCACCTCCTTCCGCAACCGTAAATGGGAACTTCTACCTCAAACTGGAGGCAAGAAGAAAGCTCAGCATACCAAGCTAGGCAGGGGTAAAGTATACACATGTGTGTGCACCCACACAAAGAAGACACGCTCCCCGGCACGGAGGCCGGGCACAGCCGGACCACAGAGGACCTGCTTTGGTGTAACCTGCTGTCACAGGCTGGCGCTGGCGGGGCAGCGGCGTGGGACAGCGACGGCGGCCACCTGCAGACCGCGCTCTGCCCGGGACACCTCCTGAGCGCACGGGGAGCGGAGGGGCCGGGAAAGGGAGAGTGCGCCCCAGGGCACACCCAGCGCCCCAGCGCGGTGACACGGGTCACCGCACAAGGACGGACACCGAAGGCTCAGCCCCTTGAAACCACACCTACCGCGACTCTGCCTAAGACTCGCCAGCCAACTCCGGAGACCGTCAACACCAGGAGAAACAAAAACACAGCTCAAAAAAGGTAACAGAGTCCCAGGGACCACACTGACCCATGAAGAAATAACCTGTCACCTGTGAGCGCCCCCCGCTGCACCCCGGAGCCCGGGGCTGCGGGGTCCGCCCGAGGCAGGGTGGGGTCCCTCCCGGGTGGGGTCCCTCCCACCTGCTCCGTCACTTGCGGGGCTCGGGCGCCTGCCTGAGGGTCGCGCCTGGGACGGGGCAGGACGCTCGCTGCGCACCCACGGGCGCCCGGCGTGGGGGGCAACCTGGGGGTCGCGTCCCGCCAACTCAGTCCGGCAGGTGTGAACGGAAGCCTGGCCGACGGGACGTGGCGCCGTCAGTGACACACCAGGGGCCTGTCACCGAGCCCGGTGGCGCCAGAGTGTGGGGAGCCGCGGAGGGCGGGCGGGGAGCCGCGGAGGGGCCGGCCGGGAGCGGGGGTCGCGCCGCGGCGCTGTGTCGCGTCCGCGCGGAGAGGGCGCCCCCGTGCGGCGTCGCGGGTCCGGTCCTGCGGCTCCAGGTCAGGTCTGGACGGCAGGGGTCCCGCCTCGCTGGGCGGCAGGAAGACCTGGAGTTTCCCGCGGTCCGCAGAGGGGTCTCGGGCGAGGGTCCCCTGGAACGGCGCGCCCCGGGAGTCGGCTCCGGCCCGTGCGCGGCGGAGGGTCCCCGCGGCAGGGGTCCCGGAGGACGCTCGGCGCCAGCGTGGAAAGGGGTCCCCGACACCGAGGGCTTGTGTCGCTTCAGCTCTGGGCTCTGCGACTGCGCACAGGGTCGCTCTCCCCGAACATGGGGGACGGGGGTCCTGTCCAAAAACTACGTCCTGCCCTTTCGGGAAAGTTCCCACAGAGAGGACGGGGGATCCCGTCCCGTGAGCTGCTCGGTGCCCCACGCGAGACACCCGGGGTCCCGCCACGCGCGCGGCGCGCTGTGTCCTGCGGGAGCCGAACCCGCGGCCCTCGGGGGCGCAGACAGCGCTCAGCCCCCGGAGCCGCATCCGCCAGGGCTGCGCCGCGGTCCCAGCGTCGTCGTTTCTCAACGAATCCCACCACTTACGGAAACAGCGATTCACACCAAAACCTTCTTCCCAACCGCACATTCCAACCTTCCCCCAACCGCCCTCGGCTCCTGTCCGCCGCAGCGAAGCAGAAACCCCGGGTTCCGTCGCCTGACCCGCACCCCACGCCGCCCCCGCCGCGCGGGACCCGGAACACGCGCCCCGCCCCTCCCGCTGCCGCCGCCGGGCGAGTCGCTCCCTCCGCCGCCCAAGCCTCCCAGCCCGGGAGCCGCTGACGCCTCGGCCCTGCCGCCCGCACGACGCCGCGGGCGGGTCCCGACCCAGAGTCCCTGGGCGCCCGCGACACGCGCCCCCCGCCGACGAGCCCGCGCGGGGCGTGAACGGTGCTCGCGCGCCCCCTGCCGGCCTCCAGGTCCCCGGCTCGCCGCTCGGACCCCTTCCACTTGCGCCGAGCCGCGGGCCCACGACTTCTCCCGCGACGCGGAAAACGCCTTCGGAGGCTACGAACCCCGGGAAACGCAGCGTCCTCGTCGCCGCACGACTCACCGTGGGAAACTGAGGCAGAGGCGCCAGGCGCTTGGCTCCCAGTGGCTCCCCGATTTCTTACAAACGGATGAAGCGTGAGTGCCCTTTGTCTGACCACAAAGGACGACCACCCTACAACGACCCTCGCCCCGTCAGCACATGTCCTCCCTGCCAGGGCTCTGCTACCGGGTTCCACTGGAACAATCTCTAACTTGGGTCTTTCACAAGAAAACCAGGTCCTGTGTTGCGTTCTCTGCAGGGCAGCAGGTTCCCCCGGTGATCCAGGGACAGCAACCCTGACCAAGGGAGGCAGCCGCTCCCTCCGAACCGCCTCGGCACCACCATCTTCACGGCCCCTCCACCCACAGCCACAGGCTGGGAACCTGCGAAGACCCCCGGTGGCAGATGGGCCAGGAGGGGACCCAAGAAAAGGCACCGA
The DNA here is from genome assembly GCA_004026585.1 of Noctilio leporinus. Taxonomy (NCBI): domain Eukaryota; kingdom Metazoa; phylum Chordata; class Mammalia; order Chiroptera; family Noctilionidae; genus Noctilio; species Noctilio leporinus. The sequence continues at coordinate 92,908 of PVIW01004830.1, read as the reverse complement.
GCCTTCCGTTCTGAGGACGTAGGGACTTGGTGGGGTGGGGGTTACACTTTGATTGGCGGTAAAGGCGGTGCCAGCTTTCCCAGGGGCATGTGACCACCCAGCGTAAGCAAGGGTGGGGTCTGTAAGTCTGTGTCCCTCTCTTGCTCTACAATATGTGTTCCTTCTGCCCAAGTGACAGGAGGCACGCAGTGACCCCAAGTGGCTTCAGGGGATTTTCTTCCAGCACTGGAGTCCCCTCCCCTTCCAGGCCTTGGGATGAAAACAGAGCCCAAGGTTTTCCTTTTCCCAGAGGGCGGACGTGACACACAGACTTTCAAGGGCCCCTGTCCCGCACCCTCGCGGTTCACTCGTGTGGTTGGGAAGGCCTGGCAGCCTTGCCGGACGAGGCCCAGGGCGGCTGGGTCAGCCGCCGACACAGTCCCTCAGCTCCCAGCCTCCTCTGTGAACTTCGTGGTTGGACTGCAATGGTGGGGCCTGTCCTTGCTTCCCTCCTGCACGCTCAGTGGACAGTAACATCTGGGCACGGTGGCCACATGCAGTGTCTGACAGAGTCTCATCATATGTTTATTAAATTGTGGTTTCAAGTGCACCCCCTAAGGAAAAATTACTTTGTTTTGCTTTGTCTAAGGTGGTGTCATGGGCTCCTTTCAAAACTCAACAGAAATGAGCAGAAATAGAGCCTCAGGCCACCAGCACCGGGGAGGTTCCCAGGTCCACGGAGGGAGGGACAGTGAACAGGAGGGAGGTGAAGGTCAGGGTCCAGGGCCAGGTGGTTCCGTGACAGCAATTCGGATCTGAGGCCCAAACTCACTGCCCAGTGGTCCCCTGAGACCTACAGACCCTGCGATCTGTTGAGAGCTGTCCAGGGGACCCACCCGTGGGGCATCTCGAGGCCTGGTTCTACTGGGAATAGGAGCTGCCATCTGTCCCCAGGCCTCTCAGCTGTGTGGCTGGGGAGTCAAACGTGGGTCCAGGGCTGGGCGGCCTGAAAAGGACAGAGGCCTGGGCCTGACACCTGCCTCCCCACAGGGGCACTAATGCCCAGCAGTGTGGCGAATCGGGGTGACTGCAGAGTCAGGATGCCGCTGAGACAGGTCTGCTCTCCGCCAAGCCCACCTTGATACAAACGCGTGATGCGGGCCAGCCTGGCCATGTGCCCTGGCTGGGGATCGAACCCGCGACGCTGGCCCGGCGGGCGGGAGGGCTGCGCTCTGCGCGTCCCGGAGGGGAAGGGCGCTGAGCCAGAACCCTGCGCTCCTCCCAACACTGCGAAGCTTCGGTGCATTTCGTTGTGTCCGTCTGCAAACTAAATCGGCCCTACAGACACGAACGAGAAAAGCGGCTCCGGTGTCAAGGGTTCAGCCTTCACCGACGGCCCGAAGTGACTACTGCGCATGGAAACCTGTGATTCCAGACTTACTCGGCTTGTAAATTCACGTCCCTTTCCCGCACCGCCCGGCCTGGACTCTGGAATTTTGCCTGCACAGCGGGACGCCGGCTGCTGTTTGGAGGCAGCCAGTCTGGGCCCCTCGCCCGGGTCCTTCCCGCCGGGCCCCGCCCCGAGGCCCGTAGCTCCGCGGGGGCCGCCCTCTGGCTCGGGAGGCTCTGCGCGCTCCTGCGCCGGCACCGCGCCGGCCAGCCGCGCCCCGCGGGGTCCTTCAGGCCTTCGGCCGGGCAGCCCGCGTCGGGGGCCTCGCGCGGTTGCGTAGCAGCGACGGGGACGCGGCCGGGGTGGACGTGGAGCGCGGGGTGCCTGGGTCCCGCTTTCGTGCGGCCGCGTCCCTGCAGGTGCGGCGGGCGGCGGGGACCCCGCTGCGCAGCTCGGCGGAGGGAGGGGCGGCGGGGGCTGCGGGGCGAGGCTGGAGCGCCCGGGGCGCCCCGGGCAGCGGCCGCCGGAGCGGGCGGGAGCTCGCGGGCACCATCCCCGGGGCGCCGCCGCCCAGTCCCCGGGCCTCGCCGCGCGCCAGGGGCAGCGCAGGCTCTCGCGTCGGCCCGACGCCACGGCCGCTGCTGTACAAATGAGAAACCTTTTGTGTTGGGGGGGGGCGCGCTGAGCTGGCTGGAAGAAGATGACGCAGTCACGCACCCTGAAAGGGCCTTGGTCCCCCGCCCCGCAGGGGCCCGGTGGTGGCGACTGCAGAGCCCAGAGCGTGACCTCGGACCCGGCCCTGCGCTCCTTCTCCGCCCTGTCGCTGCAGACATCAGCCCGGTCCCCCAGCGGGCCCAGGAGCCCATGGCCCGGGACAACGCCAGAGACTGTGAGCTGGACCAAGGGAAATACGATGCGGAGGACAACGTGAAGATCATCTGCCTTGGGGACAGCGCTGTGGGCAAGTCCAAGTATGTTGGGAGATGGGGGAGGAACCCAGGCCCGCAGTGGGTCCACTCCGTAGCAAAGGCCTGCGGGGCGGAGGAGCACAGCTTCTCTGGGAGCCATGGGGGTCCTTGTGGCTATAGCCCAGGTGTGCGTGGGGTGGGGGAACGATGGGGGAGCAGGGGATCCCATCAGCACCCGTGTGAGTCCTGGCTGACCATGGGCGCGGGTCACCTGGGAGACCCCTGAAGCCTCCAGGGTTAGGGAGCTGTAGTTGACAACTGACAGGTGGAAGCTGGAGGCCGCGGGAAGGCTGAGGGACATGTGACAGGTGTGGCTAGCACAACCAGTGACAGATTAAGTAAAGGTAGTAAAAATGCTTTTTCCTGGAGGGAGTCACTGAGATTGACAAAAGTTGATAGAAATTAAAACTGACCATACTCAGCAGGAAGACTGGTTATTCTTTTTTTTCTTTTTTTTTTTTAAGATTTTATTTATTATTTTCAGAGAGAGGGAAAGGGAGAGAGGCAGAGAGGGAGAGAGACATCCATGTATGGTTGCCTTTCACCTGCCTCCAGCTGGGGACCTGGCTGGCAACCTGGTTACGTGCCCTGGCTGGGGATCGAACCAGTGACCTTTCAGTTAACAGGCCGGCCCCTTATCCACTGAGCCACCAGCCAGGGCTACAGTTACTCTTTCAGCTTATATTGGTACCTGCGTGTGCAGGTGTGAGTTCCCCAGCTGGAGGGTTGAACAGAGGCTCCGCAGTGCTGGCCGCTTGTCCTCAGAGGATGAGGGGGGAATTGCTCTACTTAGGTGTCTGATATCCTCCCACTCCCAGGATCCCCAAAACCATGTTGTTTTCCACCTTCCTCTTCCATTGACCTGTCCTTGGATTCCAACAGCTGTGAATGATTCTCTAAGGCTTTGCTGGTTTCTGGCCAGCTTCATGATTTCACACCCCAGCACCCAGGGCAGCTCTGGTCTGGTCTGGCTGGAGTTTTTCTGTAGTATTTGGATGGTGGTTATAGTCTACATGTGTTTGACCTAAGCCCTGGGATGCAGTAATAAACTTAATATTTAAAAACTACTTTTAGCCCTGGCTGGTGGCTCAGTGGATAAGGCACCGGCCTGCGAACCCAAAGGTCACTGGTTCGATCCCCAGCCAGGGCACATGACCAGGTTGCAAGCCAGGTCTCCAGCCAGGTCCGTAGCTGGAGGCAGGTGAGAGGCAACCTACATGGATGTTCCTCTTTCTCTCTGCCTGTCTCCCTACCCTTCTCTCTTGAAATAACAAATAATCTTTAAAAAATGTCTTTCATGAGCATCCCACTCTGCCTGAAGGAACGAGGGTCCGTAGGTGGAAGGCTTCTGTTTTAGGTGAGGGCATCTGCAGGACAGCAGTCGGGTCCACAGTGAGCACCTTCATGCTGGTCATAAGCAAGATCACGGGGAAGGTCTCATTGTCAGATAACCCCTGGCCCAGGACCGGGACGACCTGCAGGATGCTGGGGGATTGGCGTTCAGGGGGAGGGCACAGTCCTGCCTCGGTGTCTCGTGCACAGAGCAGGGTGGCTGTGCTGGGCTGATGGCACCAACAAGCTCACTTGGGCAGGATCAGGCCTCTCAGTTACAAAACCTGTTTCCAGTCTATTGAGTTTCCAGTGGTTCATAGGGATCTGCAGGGTACACACCACAGAGCTACCATGCTGGGTCTTGACTTCCTCCACTCACGCTGGCGAGCTGCCGAGGAGCCAGGACCCCGGGGCAGTTGGGACGGGGGAGGTCGTGTGTGGCTGTGGAGCTAATGCGGGGTCATGGGAGACTTCATCTGGGGGGCCTAGGGGCTGCGCCTGACCCTGCACGGTCTCCTTACAGACTCATGGAGCGGTTCCTCATGGACGGATTGTATCCTTCGCGGACTGAGTGCTCCTGGCCTGTGCCCACCCCTCTGCCCAGGGCCCAGCCTCGAGGGACGGCTGGGAGCATGCGCAGGCTTCACTCCCACTGGCGTCTCCCCGAACCTCATGACACCCTGTACTCTGTGCTGCGAGTGCGCAGCGCACTCGTGTCTGGATTTGCTATCAGGAGGGCGCTGGGACCTGGTCAGATGCCTGTTCCTGTGTGAATTGGACTCCGTAATTTTTAATACTTACTTCTCTGGTGGGGATGAACCTTACAAAACAGAGCTGCCAGCCCCTGTCTTCCCCTGAACGGGGCTGCAGGTTTGGATGAGACCTGCCTGGCACTGGGTGGTTTTCCAAGCTTCCCAGGGGAGCCCACCGAGAGCCGCCGTGAGCCTGGAGGAGTCGCAGTGTGTCCTGCCTCACCTCCCGTCAACCCTTCCCTACACCCACCTAGGTGTCCCGGCTTCACAGGGCCCGCCGCCCAGCTTCAGGGAGGGCTGTCCCCAGGTGTTCTGTCGGGGTCACACACCGCAGTTCGCAGGTGCCCAGCGCTCTGGTCGTGACGGCTTCCTTTCCAGGAGCCCTCATGTTGTCAGGTGATGGTGTTGACGACGGCTGGTCTGTGGCAGTTTGTCCCAGGGGTCCCCCCAGACCTCAACGGTGAGGACACACTGCCTGCCTCTCCTGACCCTCACCTTCCAACAAGCTGGTGCCAGCAATACGCAAGGCCGAACCTCTGTCACATGTTTGTTCGTTTAAAATCTAAGTGATGCCACAGAGGAGAGAGAGCCTATTTATTCTGTCACACTCGCACCACCCCTCCCCCTCCCTTTTTGTTCATCTTCGCTCCTTAACCTGATGACAGCCGGCCCCAGCAGCTGTCCACGTACGCCCTGACCCTGTACAAGCACACGGCCACGGTGGACGGCAAGACGGTGCTTGTGGGTGAGCAGCACAGGCCGGTTCCTCCAGCGCTCAGAGGGGGGGCGGGGGGGGAAGAGGGGGCCTGGCTGAACAGCCATTCCCAGTGCCCCGACCTGTCATTCCGAGTCCGCCCGGGGTCCAGAGTCGCAAGTGTGGTCTGGGTGTCGCCTTCCACAGCGGGTTCTGACTGCCCTTGAGGTGGCAGCCTTGCCCCTGGCCACCAGCCGCAGTCCCCACATGGGGAAGTCAGCCCAGTTTTGGCCTTGGAGGGATCTGTGTCTCGTGGGAAGGGGCAGGGGGGCCGCCTCGCTTCTCTCTCGGGCTTCCTGTCTGCGTCCTTCATCCTCCTGGCCCTGCACCTCCTCTCACCTGCCTGCGTGCACCTGGCTGCACAGTCCTCTGGGGACACACGCATCTGCACGCAGGTCCCATGTCCCCGTGCCACTGCAACACACCTGCATGGAGATGCAGGCGTCTCTCTGCCCTGCAGCCCCTGGCAGGCAGTCAGAGCGCTGTTCACGTTGCAGACTTCTGGGACACGGCAGGCCAGGAGCGGTTCCAGAGCATGCATGCCTCCTACTACCACAAGGCCCACGCCTGCATCATGGTACGAGGCCAGCCGGGGGCGGGCAGAGGCTCCAGGAAAGTCTGCTGTGAGGGGTCAGGGGACAAGGGGCCTCACAGTATTGAGGGGCCCACAAGGCCTTCCATGACCGTCACCTGGTGCTGCCCACTGGGGACAGAGGCTTGGAATGAGAGGACCCTGCAGCTGTCACGGGACTTCCCTTCCCTCTGCCTCTCAGCCTTCGTCTTGCTGTGTAGAACACAGCCTTCCGTGGTGCACCTGCAGCCAGGTGGTAATGTCACAACAGGAGGTGACACTGAGCTGTGGGGAGAGCCAGGGCGGCAGAGGAGATTGGTATCAACCTGCCCCCGAACTGCTGGCTCCACTCCCAGGCCTTCCTATCCCTTAAGCACAACAGCCTTTGACGTTTTCCTGAATTTTAACTGGTGCCTATAAGGAGACAGAACCAGGGAGGGACAGGGTAAGGTCGTGAGGGCAGCGTCATGCCGGAAGACATGCTTGAAGGCTTGTGTTTCCAACATAGGGGCCTTGAGAGTGGGCAGGGGACCCCAGCCCTTCCCTTTCAGTTCTGCACCAGCCTGCAGTGCTGCATGCTCACCCTCCTCCTCCAGCACATCTCCAGGGGCTCCTCTTGGACCCTCTTCTGAAGCCAAGGGTGCGGGGGGCCCGGCAGGAAAAAAGCACCTGCCTTCTGATGATGGTCCCGGAGGGAGCTGGGGTTCGCCTCCTCCTGCAGCCCTGACGGGATGCCCCTCGGCTCTGTAACAAGTCGAGGGCCCCAGAAACCAGACCCGGGCACGGAGCTGGCGACCAGGGGAGGCAGCCTGGGGCAAAGCAGATCCCACCAGTCACGTTACCAGAACGCTTTGTACGAGGTCGATGAGGAACTGGAGAACACCTGGTCGTGTGTTGGCACCGGGCCGGGGGCACCCCTGCTGCCCCGGATGTGCCGGCCGCTGACTTGTGCCAGCCGCCAGCACGTGAGGCCTGGGGCTGGTCTGCGCTGCTGCCCCAGCGGTCTGGGTTATTGAGAAGTCAGCGGTGACAGGCTTGTCGTCACGGTCCGCTGTTGAGCAGGTGGTATGTGCTCTGAGTGTATTCCAGAAGGTGGATAGGGAGCAGGAGGTGGGCCTCGAGCTGCAGGTCGGGGCTGGAGGTCCCCATGGCGGTGCCTCCGGGTGCCAGGCTCTGCCGGTTTCACAGCAGGTGGGAGCTACAGTTTTCACAAGTTAGTAAGATTTTCAGCTATACAATCCTAAAATATAAAATGGCTGAAAAAGTTTACAAAATAACAGAACATTAGAAACAAGTAAATAGTGACTAAAGGGAACTCTGGAAACATCATAAAGGAATTTTTACAAAGGTTAGGCAATAAAAGCAAGGGAAAAATTTACAATTTATAATGAACTATTGATCAGTAAGATACTACTACTTAGTAAAGTTAGGTGACAAGGTAAGAAAAGACTTTGGAAGCCACTCTCGGAACAGGAGGCTCTGGGAGGCCTAGCTAAGGGTGGGTGCCCCCAGAGCAGCACCCAATCCACATGCCTGGGCACGGACGTGCTCCCAGGCTAGGCTCAGCTGCCTGCGTGCGGTGGGCTCACCTAGTGGCGTGCGGAGACCCCCACTTGCCTGAGCTGTTGTCCTCTGCCCCTCACAGGTGTTTGATGTCCAGAGGAAAGTTACCTACAAGAACCTGGGCACCTGGTACACGGAGCTTCGAGAGTTCAGGCCAGAGATCCCCTGCATTGTGGTGGCCAATAAGATTGATGGTGGGCCGTCCCTGCAGCTTCTGGGGGGCACACTGCACGTTTCCTCCTGTCTTCTGGGGCCCAGAACCTTCAGAGGTTCATGCTTCCCTCGAGACACCGCCCTGGGTTGTGTGCTGTCACCCCGTTCCTGGTCAGGCTCCCACTCTCTGGAAAAGGGCCCAGTGACCCCGCCTGCCAACCTCTCTCTCCCCCTGGATGGACAGTCTGGTGTCCTGCCTTCTCTCCACAGCAGACATGAAGGCGACCCAAAAGAGCTTCAATTTTGCCAAGAAGTTCTCCCTGCCCCTGTACTTCGTCTCAGCTGCTGACGGCACCAACGTGGTGAAGGTAATGACAGTGGGCGCAGGCAGCCCAGGGAGGTCAGGGCCGCATGGCGAAGGGCCCGGACAGCTCCCAAGGGCTGGGCTGACCACAGGGGTCTCGGGCAGTGGGGCCGAGGCAGGGGTCCCTGTGACGATGCACAGAAGGGCTGATGGGCCCATGGACCACGCATGGAGTCAGGGCAATGGGAAGGCCAGTTGAGGGGTGGCCTTGCTGATTTCAGGGGCGCAGTGCTGTGTGGACTTAGGGTGGTGTCACTGGGTCGGAGGCAGGCAGAGCCCAGGTCACCTGCTCCCACAGCTGCTGTCCCCTCCCCCTGCCTCACCCCAGCTCTTCAACCATGCGATTCAGTTGGCTGTATCTTACAAACGGAATTCCCAGGACTTCATGGACGAGGTGTTAGAGGAGCTGGAGGTAGGTCAGGCCCAGCTGTCAGGTGGGACACGGAAGTGGATTCTCTCCGGAGGGTGTGGACTACAGGCCAATCCAGTGGCCTTGCAGACAGCCCCTGTGGGTGGGCGCCCCACCCCTGGAGACGGTGCTGCCGGTGGGCAGGTGCAGGGCCATGCCTCACCTGAAGTCTTGTCCACAGAACTTTGACTTGGAGCAGAAGGATGAGGATCAGCCAGGCCAAGGGCAAGAGCTGCACGGCCGTATGGGGAGCCCAGCTCCCTCCTGAGGCCCATAAGGGCCCCTTCCCTCCCGCCCTCCCGCCCCCCAGCTTCCTGGACACCGACCCTCTGCAGTTGGCCCCTCCTGTACCTCAGGGCAGGAATGGGCTGGCACCAGCCAGTACCCTGGACACATGGGGGATCTGCCCCAGACCCTGAGACCGAAGGAGGGACCTGCCCCTTCCCCAGGTCAGACAGTGGAGAGGCTCAGGGACATGCTTGGTGTGTCTTAAATGTAAAGGAAACAGGTTGCTTTTTGTCTCCCAGAACTGACCTCAGAGCCTGTTTGCTGCCTGTCCCTCGTGGGCAGGACTCCTAACCCTGACTGCCACTCCCCCCCCTGCAGTGTGGGGGCTCCATCCTGGTTCACTTTCAGCCTCCCAGCCAGCCCTTGGCAGTCATGGTTTGAGCAGACAGCTTTACACAGATGTTTGGGAGCCAGACCAGCGGTGCATGGCCAGGCCCCGGGCACAGGGGTGCCGTCGGCATCCAGCGGGCAGGTGGCAGGTGCGCCGCAGTGGACGCGCGAGCACCATGGCCGGTAGACGTCACGCGTCAGTGCAGCCTCCACAGGGCACCGCGTGGTTTCGGACGACAAACGCTACAAGAGGAGCTCTGCTGAAACCCGGGTTGGCGTGAGGTCTGTCCAGTTGGCGCCGCGGAAGCCCTGTCCTGCTTGCGGCTCAATAATGGGCTTAACTGGCCGTTCTGTACGTCACTTCCATGGTGTTTATGTTATTTTTCATTTTTTTACAGTAAAGGTTGAATTACGTACACACTGAGCACACGTGCGTGTCTGGGGTTCTGGGTTTCAGTGGGCAGGGGGCTGTCTTCCAGGACCGCCCAGGTCAACTCTGGACGCACCGGAACAGACACCTGTACTAGCATGTAGCGGTTTTGAAAGGAGGAGCTTCGGCAGCCAGGAACACACTTGCCCCTTTAAGTTACGGGTGCTTACGATTTCAGTCTGAGATTAAACCTGACCAGGGTGTTTTCAGAATGCATTGCCCTGTTCAGGTGGGCTTTTGAAAACCACAGAAGATGAAAAAAAATTTTAAACACCTTACTTTACTGTAAGTAACAAGTATTTTTAAAATATAATTGCTTCATTGAGGTGTACTTCAAATACCCTAACATTCACCATCAGTCTTGGTTTCACAGAACCATTTTGCCTTAGGGTCCCTAGAGGCAGGGCCTGAGAAAGCAATTCTTGTTCCCACTTCCCCGGCCGGTTCTCTCAGGAGGGCAGACAGGGACCAGGGCAGCTATGAACATCCCGCAGCCGGGAGGTGAGTGCCCAGGCAGGACGCCAGCCAGAGCCACGGCCACCACCCCTGTGTTGCTCAGATTTTCCTGCTGCTTCGTTTGTCCCATCCTGAGCCCATAGGAGGCACACCTGAATTTCTTTTAAGTGGGAATTATGTCAAAAATTAACATTTTACGGTAACCTGTACAGTCACCATGAATACAGTTACAAGGTTGAGAAACTATGACCTTATAAAAATTTCCATCTCTTGAAACTAAAACCCTTTACTCATGGAGCAGTTTCTCCCTTAAGCCTCTGGCAGGTATGAGGCTGCATTCTGACTCTGAATTTATATATTCTGGACATTACATATAAATGGAACAATGCAATATGTCACCTTTGTGTCCATCTCTTACTTAAAATGTTCTCTGTATTAATCCATGTATTGTGTACTACATCCATTTTTGTGGCTGAATAATGATACATTGTATTCATACACAATTTCTGCATTGGCTCTTGATGGACCTTTGGGCTGATTCTACCTTGTAGCTATTGTGAATAATGCTTTGAGACTCATGGGTGCTGGCAGGACTCCAGGACCAAGTCACTGGGACATTTTCCCCAGTAATGAGTGGCAGTGTCACGAGGAGGGGGCAGTGCAGGTCACAGATCACCGAAAGAATAAACCAAGAAAAGTGACGTGAGGGATGTTTACATGTTTATATGTTCACCACCGCCACCTCTTCCAAAATTCTGAGGACAATTGCACTTAAAGAAGGATTTCGTTTTGAAAAACCATGACTAGGTTTTAGGTGGACTAGAAGGGCCACCTGGAAAAGGGGAAAGAAGTCCTTGTGCATTCCAGTCTCCTGGTTTTCTGGTGGAACCTCGGTTTCAGGTTCACACTGCAGCACGGCACGTGAATCACCATGTACGAAGGAAGTTTGTTGGACAGCTTTACTCTAATGCAATATTTGCATCATCTCAATCAAGGGGGAAACTTCCTCAAGCTTGGGTTCCGGTCTTGAAATTTTATAAACATGAAGTTAAAAATAAGGAAATATTACAAATGTTCCCGGGGTACAGAGACTACAGAACCCTTTGATTCTGTCCAAAGCTAACGTGTGATGGAGCAAACTGAGCACGACCTGGGCCTACACACACGTGCTGGCACAGTGACACCTGCCAGGATAGTGGCGATGTGGAGACACAGAGCTGGCAGGGCTCTGTCCTGCACTTGGCACCCTTTTTCTCTTAATTATGAACAATATCTTAGACATTAACTCATTGAATGTGCTGATCAAAACTGGGATTTTTCTGCAGCTTTGGGGAAAACAAAATAATCAGTGAGGCAAGTTCCAAGCATTTGCTGGAAATAAACAGCAAAACAAGCAAGGACTAGAAAAGTCACCTGGACGGCCCAGGAAGCGCTCCCTGTGCAGGCCTCACCCTGGTCGCCTGTGTCCACTTGGCCTGGTGACACATGGACGGGAGCGTGGGTTGACAAGCGGTGAGAAATAGTGCCCTTCTGCTAATTCAGTTCCCGCTGGGACATGCTTGGAACTCAGAAGATACAGCAGAGACATAAAGGAATGAAATACAGGTTGTAAAATAAGACCTCAGAGAAAAACTCCAAAAGGCTAAAATCATTCTACTCTCAAGAGAAAACAGATGCTGTTGAAAAGGTTGAGTAAGTCCTAAGTTATAAATTGAGGCTTTTATTAAAGGACTCAAAGTAAAAAACCATACGACAAACTGTTCTTCAGCTCCAGCTGGAAGGAGACGTCCTTGCACCGCTACTACCGTCTCTCTTTCAAACGTTTTCCATCGATGCTTGTTGACTCTTGAAAACTCCGAGTTCCGCTGGGATGCATTGACTTTCAGGCGTCTTTGGCCCCGCCTCCCTCTTTCCCTAGGTTTTGTTACTGTCAAGTTACCGTCCTATTACTTCACTATAGGAACCTGGACGGTGTTGGTCCAGAAAGCTTTCAACTCACTCGCAAACCACCTTTGCTTACGGCGAGAACAGACGCAAACGCGCCACACCCCTGGCAGCAGGGCTGACAGCGAAACGCGGGGACTCCGGGGACTGAGCGTCAGCCTGCGAGCCGAGGCGACGCTGGTTCGATTCCCAGTTGCGCAGGTGCCTGGCTGCGCGGGTCCGACGGGGGCGCGCGACCGCGGTGTCCGCAGAGCTGCGCACGGGGCCGGAGCGCCAGCGCTCGGGCCGCGGCCGCGCGTCTGCTTCAGACTCGCAGGGGAGGCGAGGCGCGCGCAGCGCCCGGGCTGGTGGGCAGCCCCCAGTCTGCGGGCGTCAAGGCCCGGAGCAGCGGGCCGTCTCCGCGCGGAGACCTGTCGCGCTCTGGCCCCGGCGCCACGTGCGCTCCCGGGCCCTCCAGCCGCCGCCCGCTCCTCCTCGCAGGACTCGCCCGTACGAAACCAGAGCGCAAATGCAGGGGCGGGGCCTCGGGTGTGGCCTGAGGGTGGGCGGGGCCTCGTTATGGGCGGGGCCGGTGTGGGTGGGGCCACTCCCGGAAGCACCTTCCATCCGGGGCCTCAGAAGTCAGGGCCGCAGGGTGTGCGGGAGGCGCCGGTTCAGCGCGCACTTCCGGTGCGCGGGCTGCCGCGGGGACAGCGGGGCGGGCGCCTGGCGGGTCCGCGGGTCCGCGGAGGCTGCTCCCTGCAGCGCGCTGCTGTGTCCGCCGCCGCCGCCGCCGCCGGCCACCCCCGCGGTCGGGAGCCGGGGCCGCGCTCGGCGGGCGCGCGCGATGCGGCTGGGCTCGGGCACCTTCGCCGCGGGCTGCGTCCTGATCGAGGTGCTCGGGGTCGCGCTCTTCCTTCGGGGCTTCTTCCCGGCTCCTGTGCGCTCCTCCGCCGGGACCGAGCACCCGGCGGAGCCCCCCGCGCCTGAGCCCTCGGCAGGTACGGACCCCGCGCCCCGGCTTCCCTCCCATCCTGGTCCCCAGCAGGACTGTCGCCCCTCCCGCCCCGGCCCCGAGTCTCCCCCGCAACCGCTGGCGGGCGCCGCTGCCGCCCGCGCTTCCGGCCTCCGGGATGGTCGCGGGAAGGGGAGCCCCCGCGCCGCCCGCGTCCCCGGCTCCTGCGCGCGCGCCGCCCCGGTCCCGGCGCCTTGTGCTCCATGAGGCACAACACGCAGACCCGACGACCTCTGGCTTTTCTTCTGTTGGCTTTATCTCTTTCCGACGTTCCCCCGAGACCCCCTTTGACCAGCAGGGCAGGCCGCCCTGCATGGACTCCGGGCGGCTCTCTCTCACGACAGTGCGGACCGGGAGGGGCCGGGTCCGCCGCGTGTGCAGCCGCTGACCGTGCAGACACAGGGGGTGACTGCTCGCCCTTCACCCGGTCAGCGCGGGGTTTCTGGGTCAGGCTTCCTGGGGTTGCCACTCCAGGACCCCCGAGGGCAGTTCATCGCCTACTCCTGGGGCTCCCTGCGCCCTCCGAGTACCCCGCCCCGCGGCCTCTTTCCTCTTGGTTGGTACGTACAGAATAGATACAACAGGATGTGCGCCAGAGAAGCCGGCAGATGATAGGTGACTGAATGCTAAATACCGTTTAAAATTCCATTTCAATTCCATTTCATTCTTCCTTTCACTTTCAGGAGCGGCTTCCAATTGGACCAAGCTCCCACCACCTCTCTTCAATAAAGTTGTTATTATGTTGGTAGATGGCTTGAGAGATGATTTTGTGTTTGGGTCAAAGGGGATGCAATTCATGCCCCACACAACTTACCTCGTGGAAAAAGGACCGGCTCTCAGTTTTGTGGCTGAAGCAAAGCCACCTACAGTTACAATGCCTCGAATCAAGGTAAACAGTTTAACTTAATGTTTTATAAATCATGGAGTGGCTCTCTGTGGTCTTTTACTGCTACCCATTTTAACCAGGTCTGGTGCCATCAACCTAGCTGGGGCAGGAGAATAAAGAAGCCTGACAGGCCCTGGCTGGTGGCTCAGTGGATAAGGCACCGGCCTGGTCACTGGTTTGATTCCCAGCCAGGGCACAGAACCAGGTTGCAAGCCAGGTCTCCAGCCAGGTCTGTAGCTGGAGGCAAGTGAAAAGCAACCACACATAGATCGATCTCTCTCTCTCTCTCTCTCTCTCTCTCTCTCTCTCTGCCTCTCTCCCTTCCCCTCTCTCTGGAAATAATAAATAAAATTAAAAAAAAAAAGAAGAAGAAGCCTGACAGATGAGCTGGAACTGAGACCCCTGACAGGTGCACCTTTGCCTGGAGCTAGACCTCATGCCGCCTGGGAAGCATAAAGGGTTTAACACCAGGTCACCCAGGAGAGGCTTGTCTCAGGGATGCCATCCTTCTCTGTTACTTGTCATTAGGTCAGGTACAACCCTGCAAAGCCTTGGGGGTTGTCTGGTTAGATCTCCTGACTTTACAGGTGAGGAAGGAACTCACACTTGTCCAGCACAGACACGCAGTGAGCAACCCTGTGGGTGGGCCTAGCAACTGCCCTGCTCCTGCCCTGGAAACCTCAGACGTGCAGCCTCGTGTGTGGGGGTGGGACGGGGCATAGTGCTCTTTCCAAAAACTGTGGGTAAAGAAAAGCCTAAAGCTTTATTAATCGGCTCCAGAGCTATTTATTGAGTAAATAGGGACCATTTTCCAGATGAGGAAACAGGCTTACAGTGGAATTGGGAACTGGAGCGTAGGCTCTGCTTCCAGAGCCTCCGTGGGTCATACCGGGTCACAGGGCAGCACCGTGTGTGCAAAACATACCCTTTCCCAGTGGCCTCTGCAGAGCCCTCCTTGCTCTCCAAGGCGAGAAACTGCTGTTCCCAAGCCCAGGGAGATGAGACTTGCGCCCCCCCACTTCCTGGTGCCCCGCTGTGGCTCCGTGGTGACCTGCGTGCCCTCAGGGGAACGGGGTGCCACGTCCCTGCCCTCCTTAAAAAGCCGCTGGGAACCCAAGCTGGTGTGAGGAGGAGGGGAGCGCCTGGTAGAATTCCCAGAAAAATGACGTGCCGGTTGGAGTCCATGAAAACAGGAAACATTCTGAAGTCCACTGACAAATGAACAACTGGAAAACTCACTCACGGTCGGCCTAACGAACCATGCTGAGCCCACGATCCTTGAAGGGTCCGATCAGGCGCAGCCATCCGGTGGCAACTGGACAAAAGGTGGGAAGAAGCGCGCAAGGGGAGAAGTCCAGTGGCAAAGTCATTCCTAGTGATCATAGCAAAGCCAAGAAACCATCAGTAAGGACACACTGCCCGTCACCTTGCGAAAATTTAAACATTGGTGATAACCTACCCTTCACAAGCAACCAGGTGACCAGATGCCTTAAGACTGGATGTCACCGGGCTCAGCTCCTGTCTTCATCCGGTCCAGGGTGGCCGCCAGCTCGTGCCACTGCAGCGGCCTTCACAGTGCCTCTCGCCTTGGCCCCCGGGCTGTGCTCCTGCCCCGCGCACGCCCTTCTGAGCTACTCTCTCTCCTTCTGATCCCACGCGGGCTTTTCCTGTACGTGCGGCCCCTCAAAGGCCCCACCTCATCCGCCTACACAGACTTCAGCCCTCAGGTCTCAGCTCAGATGGCACTTCCATTGGAAGGTCTTTAAATAACCATGAGAATAGTCTTGGTTAAATATGTTAAAGGTATTGTACATTCAAATGTGGAAGTAAATGCAGTTGTACGTTCTAGTATTAAAGTATATAAGCCAATCTGTTATGAATCAGAAAGTGAAAGCTAGTTGTAGAGTTATTTACATAGTTTGTTATCATTATGGTAAAACAATGTACCTTTCCATGCTCATAATTATACACGCACAGAAAAAAAAGTACAAGAAGGTACTCCCCAAAAGTAACTGGTTATCTTCAGGGATTATAGTTTAGGGGTAAGAGAGAACCTCACTCTGTAAGAAATACCTTGATTGAGATAGAATCTTCGTACAGCCTGGCACACGCGTTTGGTGTGTGCAGCGGGGTGGGGGGCACCAGCATCCCAGGGCCACTTTGCTGTGACAGTTCCTGCAACTCCTCACTCCGAGACGGCCGTCCTCCTGGGGTGTGTGAGCGGCCGCCCTGTTCCTCAGGGGTGGGCATCAGAGCCTCTGCCTTTCCATCAGTACGTGGAGTTTGCCGACTGCAGGCTGACGGTGGTTACCACGTACCGGTTTGCGTTCTCAGCAGGTGCCACTGTGCCGATCCTTAGACTCCACAGCGGCTCCGGCCACCAGTCGTCCTGTTCACGACGGGACTTCCCGATCGGCCCAGAACACGCAGCTTCCTCCTGTCCTAGCGGCGACCCCGCCTCCAGCACTGGGGGCCAGTTCTCTGCCTAATCAGGAGTGTCCCTCCCACAGGCGCTGGTGACAGGGAGCCTCCCTGGCTTCATCGACGTCATCAGGAACCTGAACTCGCCGGAGCTGCTGGAGGACAACGTCATCACGCAGGCCCGCGACGCCGGGCGGAGGCTTATCTTCTACGGGGATGACACGTGGGTCAAGTTGTTCCCCAGGCACTTCGTGGAACATGACGGCACCAGCTCCTTTTTTGTGTCGGATTATACAGAGGTCAGTTTTAGGTAAGAAGCATAGGCTACTCTAGATAGGGCAGGAGCGTTGTTTGCAGCGGCCTCATGGCTGTGTTGGGAGCAGTATGGAGACACAGCCAGCGTGGTCCACGCAGTCAGCCACAGACCGGGGCAGAGACCCCGAAGGCAGTGTGAGCCCACAGCCCAGAACTGCTGGGTCCCGTTGGTGCAGATCAAGGATCCAGAGGGCTTCCCAGCTGGGAGACACTTAAGCTCAGTCTTACAGGTGAGTGGGGACTTCTGAGGAGGATGGAGTGGGGGCAGCATCTGTCCACGGCAGAGCCTGGGGACTGCCTGGGACCCCCCGGGACCCCTGCGGTTCCTGTGCGAGTACCAGTGGGGGGTGGGGGGGCAGCACGCAGGCCTCTTCCTGAGGTGCATCAGCCGGAGGGCTACAGCCTCACTGGAGAGTGAGCCTGGGTGCCGAGGGGGACCCTTAGGGCAGTGGCACCACGGGTCTGAAATTGGCATTGGGCGGACACTCCCACACTCGCACCTGCCCGGCCGCGGGGCCTGGTGAGGCCCTGCAGTCCTGCTCACGCCACTGCCCTCCGGTGCCGGCAGCCCCCGCAGACCCTGCGTTACTGCCCCCTGCGCACCATCACGCAGACGCCTTCCCTTTGTCATACGCTTTTCCACGGGAGGGGGGCGGCCAGTGAGGGCCCAGGCTGACGGAACAGGTGGCTCTGTGATGGGGCCCTTGGATGGTTCATCCCTGAGCCGCTGTCTCCCCAGATGAGCGTTCAGGCAGCAGCAGACAGACCCTCAGCCCCCGAGGTCGCCTGGACGGTGGGTGCTGCCCTGCCTCCCTCACTGCCCTTCGCCCGAGTCCCCACGTGATGACTTGGTGCCTGTTTGACTTGGTCCTTTGCTCAGGGAAGCCTCAGTAGTGAACGCGCAGAAGGAGCAAACGGAGCTCGTTCTGACTTGTCGAATATGTTCTATGATCTACAGACGTGAAAACAACATTCATGAAACCCTAACCTAATGCTGTTTGTTTACATTTAAGGGCAGTTTCTTTTTCTGTCTCTTCAAAATCCCACAAGTCCTTCACCTAAAATAAACCCAGTAATTCGTCACGATCCTATCCTTCCTCCCTGGGGAACGGGGATGCAGGGAGACTCCGGGGTTCTTCATTTGCACTTTCCCCCTTCAAAGGTGGATGACAACGTTACAAGGCATTTGGATCAAGTACTGAAAAGAGGGGACTGGGACCTGTTAATCCTTCACTACCTGGGGCTGGACCACATTGGACACATGTCCGGGCCCCACAGCCCGCTGATCGGGCGCAAGCTCAGCGAGATGGACGGCGTCCTGACGAGGATACACACCTCGCTGCTGTCCCAGGTGAGCCTCACGGTGCTGGCACGTCGTGCTGGGCTTGTCCTGGCCCCGTGTCCCAGGGAGAACTGGGCTGAACACTGACCGAGGGAGGCGGCACATGCCACCTGCATGGCGCTCACCAGCCTGACTCCACCTCTGCCAGCGCAGCGGGTGCAGCTTGAGTTTCCTGAGCGCCTTCTGTGTCCCTGGGGCCTGGGTACCTGTGGAACTCGGCCCCTAGAGGCCCAGGCCTTGAGGGCAAGGGCGTTCTTGAAGATGCCACGGGAGACCTGGCGCAGGAGGAGGGGACAGCCCTGAGAGGCTTGCTTTGGAACCCATAGCCCGAGCAGACATGTGAGATGTGAGCAGAGCTGGAGGGGAGGGAGGGCTCACGTGTCTTCTCCAGGCCAAGAGCAAGGGCAGGTGCAGCCTGCCAGGCATGCCCAGGGCAGCAGAGGACACTGGCTGCAGCCGCTGCACAGATGAGCACCCCGAGTCCTGCAGAGGGCCCGAGCTCAGCTCAGGAATGGTAGAGAGGTCCAAACCCAAGTCCTGTGCTGGGAGGGGCCCTCAGCCCCTGTGCTGTGTGACCTCCAGGTTACTCTGTTAGTGGCGTGTATGACATCCTTTGACCCTGGCCCTGTGATTGGACTAGAAGCTCACAGGTAAAAAGGAAAAACAACTCATGGCTGGTGTGGCTCTGGATTGGCACCGGCCTGTGAGCCCAAAGGTCGCTGGTTCGATCCCCAGCCAGGGCACATAACCAGGTTGCCAGCCAGGTCTCCAGCCAGGTCTGTAGTTGGAGGCAGGTGAAAGGCAACCACACATGGATGTTTCGCTCCCTCTCTGCCTCTCTCCCTTCCCCCCTCTCTGAAAAATAATAAATAAAATCTTTTAAAAAATAAATCAACTTCATAAAGCCGAAATCTAACGTTGATTTCTAGAAGCATTATGTGTTCTCAGTATGAATACAGCTGAACTATTTTTCCTTCCAGGAGAGAGCGACCCCTTTGCCCAGCCTGCTGGTCCTCTGCGGGGACCACGGCATGTCTGAGCACGGGGGCCACGGTGCCTCCTCCACGGAGGAGGTCAGCACGGCGCTGCTCCTGGTCAGCCCTGCGTTTGAAAGGAAGCCCGGTGAGAACTGAGGAATGTTGAACATGTGGGAACTGCATTTTACTTCTGTAATCTGTTTTTAATTTTAAAAACTGCTTTTAGAAGCTAAGTTTCAAATACCCTGGGAAATGGGACAGTGAAAACGAATGGGGCAAGGGCAGTAAGGATTGGAAGTTGAGGTTTCTGCCCTGATTCTTTTTTCTTAAAGTGCATCTCGTTGATACGCTGTTACAGTTGCCCCCTCCACGTGGTGCCCTTTCCCTCCAGCCATACCCCCCACTTAGTTCCAAGGGGGCTTTTGGTTTTGTTTCAGACAAAGCACTTAATGTAACAGACTAGGCGACTACAAGAAAAATCATGTCGGGGAGGAAAATTTCTTCCTAGGCGTAACCCAGGAGCCGTAGTAGAGGGCTGGCCAAGAAACGATAACAAATCTGACCCAGTTAGAAAGCTTCCGAACGAGTGAACCTGCCACAGTCAGAGCTGACCCTCCACCCTCAGCTGCAGCAGCTGACACTCCCATCGCACCACCAGCCTGGGACACTCCGGGTGCCCCTCAGACACCACGCCAGCCAACACGTCAGCTCCTGGGTGTGGGGTCTTCACAGAGGGGCTGCGCCTGGCCCTGGATGGTGCAGAGGTGGGGCCGGGCCTGAGTCACACCCGCCTTGGTGCCAGGTGGTGGGTGGGAACGGCTGAGGCATTTCAGGCACCTGGCAGCTGCAGGCTGGTGGGCGGACCCGGGAGGAGCTCTCCCTGTACGGCCCCTCCCCCGGCCCTGGGTCTGTGTGGACCACCTGACTCCGGAGCCCAGGGCCAGCAGAGACCACCTTCACCCTCCGCAGGGTCTCACCATTTATCCCACTGCAGAGACGGCCCATCAGGGGACCGTCTGCTCTGCCGCCCACCCCCTCGGTGCCACAGTGGCCCCCGTGCTGGCTCGCCCGGCAGCCAGCGTGTGAGTGGGGGTCGGCCCACCCTGCCCCGCTGCAGGGACAGCAGCTGCCCTCTGAGCCCGCGTCCCCTGGTTTCTGAACCTCAGGCCCTGTGAACCTGGGCGCTTTGCCTGAAGGTTTGGTAGCAGGTCCCCCTTGGGAGAGGCTCCCGGCGCGTCTGGGAACCGGTGGCTGACACGGTCTCCTCCCCAGGCGAGGCCAGGCAGCCACAGCGCGTCCAGCAGACCGACCTGGCGGCCACGCTCGCCGTGGGGCTGGGCCTGCCGATTCCAAAGCACAGTGTGGGCCGGCTGCTGTTCCCCGTGGTGGCCGGAAGGGCAATGCGGGAGCAGCTGAGGTTTCTGCATCTGAACGCGGTGCAGCTGAGCAAGTTGCTGCAGGAGAACGCGCCTTCCTACCAAAGAGGTGAGCCAGGCGCCGCGGCCCACGCCCCTGAGGCTGTGTCCCCCGCGCCTGGCGTTGCTCCGATGCTTCCGTGTGACGTCCTCCCTCTGTGGCCATGGTCCTCCTGCCTCCGCAGGCCCCGACTGCCACCGCCAGCGATGCCCCACGTGCCTGTGTCTAACCTTTCCTCTCTAGAGCCTGGCTTCGAACAGTTTCAAATGTCAGAGAGGCTGCACGCGAACTGGGTCAGGCTGTACCTGCAGGACCGCCGCTCCGAAGTCCTCCTCAACCTGGGAAGCAGAGTTCGCCGGCAGTACCTGGACGCCCTGAGGACCCTGAGCCTGGCCCTGAGCACCCAGGGGGCCCACTACGACATCTACTCGATGGTCGTGGGGACCGTCCTGGTTCTGCAGGTACGCGCTCCCCTGCAGGCGTGGCTCAGCCACGGAACTGACGTGGCCACTCGCCAGGATGTGACACTTTAAAGTTGGGGTAACATCGGTGTTTCTAGAAAGGGGGAAATAGGAGTTTTCCTCTGTTCACGGGGGTCCCTGAGCACACACTTCGGCCAGGTCCTGCTCCACGCTGCGCGGGCGGCGTCCGGCGGTGCCCGCAGCTCAGCTGCCTTCCTGCCGCAGGTCCTCTCGCTGCTGCTGCTCAGTGTCCCGCGGGCGCTGGGACCCTCGGCGGAGCTGGACGTGCCTGTGTCGTCGCCCGAGTTTCCTCTGCTCTTCCACCTGACGCTGCTGCTGCTCTGGGCCGTGCACGTCATCGTGTGCACCTCCGCCGAGAGCTCCTGCTACTTCTGCAGCCTCGCGTGGCCCACGGCGGGGGCGGTGATGGCGCTGGTCTCCGTGCTGCTCTGCGCGGTGCTGTCCGCTCTGGCCAGGACGCTCGCGGACAGAGAGCTGCTGAGGAGGGTGAGACTGGTCCAGCAGGTGCGACGCTGTCTTTCCACAAGGAACTTTTCTTTTAAGATTGTGTTTATTACTATTTTTAGAGGGAAGGGAGGAGAGGGAGACCAAGAGGGAGAGAGACATCCATGTATGGTTGCCTTTCACCTGCCTCCAGCTGGGGACCTGGCTGGAGACCTGGCTTGCAACCTGGTTATGGGCCCTGGCTGGGAATCGAACCAGCGACCTTTGGGTTCACAGGTTGGCGCCTTATCCACTGAGCCACCAGCCGGGGCCTCCGTATAGGACGTTTCTTATTGTGTTAGTTGATACGGCATCGCCCGGCCGTGCTGGTTGCAGAGGAAATGAGCCATGAGGGCAGCCTGTCCCTGAGCTCTGAGCCCCAGATTACAGGCCCCGCCTGTTCTGGGAAAGACAGGGTCCCTGGGCCTGTGACGGTCACGTGGGGAACTGCTCGTCCTGCTGGTTACAGGCAGGCAGCTGGCCGACCAGGAGGCCTGTGAGCAGAGCGTCCCTCGCTGCGCAGTAGTGAGAGAAGGTGGGAAGGGGCTCAGGGTGAGCCCTGCCCTCCCATGGACCCCATTCTGCCTCATGCACGGCTATTGTCTCTTCGGACGGACGTGTCCTTTAGGGTGCTTAGAGCCTGTGGCCTCTTGCCCCTTCATTCCGTAGCTGCTCGTGGTGGCAGGGTGGTGAGGGAGAGGCGGGCAGATGGTGGTCCTAGAGCCCAGGGGGCCCAGCGCAGGGTGGCCACCCACCTTCCCAGCCTCCCGAGTCGAGGGCCCCGAGCGGGGCTGCGTGAACGGGATTTCCCCGGGCACAGCAGCCCCGAGTGTCTCTGAGATGGACACACAGGAAATAAAGCTCAAGGGGAGGCCGGCGAGTCACACCAGGTGCCCCTCTTCCTGCTGGAGCGCGTTCAGTTAGCGTGTCCACGGGATGCTCCGTGACTCCAGCTTCATCATTTCAGTAGAATTGACCATTTTATTGTATTCACGTCTTAAAAATACTTATTTCTTTATTTTTGGAGAGAGGGGAAGGGAGGGAGACAGAGGCAGAGAAACAGTCGATCAGCTGCCTCTCACACACCCTGAAAGGCGGACCTGGCCTGCACTCAGGCCTGGGAATCGAACCTGCAACCTTTGGGTTCACACGCGGGCACTCAGTCCACCGACCCGCACCAGCCAGGGCCAGAACTGACCATTTCAGGGGAAGCGTTCTGGATTTCTGGAAAATTCACGGACGAATCAGAGATCTGCCTTGGTTGGGTCGGTCTGGTGGCAGGAACGGCCTGTGGCTCTCAGCCCCGAGGACGGGTGCTCTGTGCCCTGGCCCTGCCGGGCGTTCCGTCTCCACGTCCACCGTCTTGCTGCCACCTGGCTCAGTCAGGCAGTGTCCCTCCTCCCCCACTGTCCCGGGACAGCCTCGTCTCCTGGGCACGTCCAGGGTGAGGATCGCCTGTCCCCCTGGATGTCCGAGGAGGACAGACCATCCCAGGAAAGCGGGGAGCGGGGGGACCTGAGGAGGGAGAGGCGAGTGTGCTGGTGGGTTGTGTCCTCGGAGCAACCCCTGGAAGTCCTCGCAGGGACGTATGTGTCATGTGCAGGGTTTTCCTTTGTCTTGCAGAATCCGGCTCATGCCGGCTCCAGATGGTCCGAGTTGGACCTGCTCCTCCTGTTGGGGACCCTGGGCCACGCGGCGAGTCTGGGCGCCAGCAGCTTCGTGGAAGAGGAGCACCAGACCTGGTACTTCCTCGTCAGCACCCTGTGTCTGGCCCTGGGCCACGACGCCTGCAGAAACTGCCTTCTGGGGGACCACGGGGAGCCCCCCCATGGCTTGCACGAGGAAGGAGGGTTTGCAGGGGTGGCCCCAGCCTGGCAGGACAAGAGCCCCGCGTGTGATGTGTTGGAGCTCAACCCTGACCGCAAGGGCGCCTCTGCCCCGGACGCGCCCCGAGGCCGTCGGCAGTGGATGGTGCTGGCAGGCCCGTGGCTGGTGCTCGGCTGCTGCCGGCTGCTGCGCCCCCTGAACCAGACGGGGGTGCAGTGGGCCCACCGCCCCGACCTGGGGCACTGGCTGGCCAGGTGAGTGCAGGGCTGTGGCCGTCCTCCTGCACACGGTGAGCCCGTTTTCACTGCAGGATGAAAGTGTTGTCTGAGATGGCAGGAAACGGGGAAACGCACCCCAGCTCCCGAGCTGGTGGGCTCGTTAGGTGGGCTGAACGAAGCTGGCCTGACCTGCTGGCCTTCTCGTTGCCGACCTGCTGCGATTGCTGGTGCTGGAAATCCCTGTTTCCAGTGACAGTTGTGGCGAGGATGTGGCTCTGCCCCTCGCCGCCTCTCCGCAGAGGACGCTGCGGTCCCCACACGGGGTGAGGGGCAGAGGCAGCCGTGCTGCCCCCCAGCGAGCCCAGGAGGCCCCAGGACGGCGCCCCAGCTCCCTCCCTACTTTTCCGGGAAACTGCAGCCGTGCAGGAGCGTCGGCTGGTTCCCACCTGCAGATGCACCCACGGGTGCAGGCGCACCTGCCCCAGCCCCTTGTCCTCTCCGGAGCCCGTGGTGCCCCCTGCTCAGAGTGGACGTTCCCTCGCACGCTGGCCCGGGCTCCCCTCCTGGACTGTGGGGTTCCTGCCAGCTGGCAGAGGCAGCGCCGTGACCCCATTTCCCGCTCCCTGCAGAGCTCAGCGGGCAGCCGCACGGTGGGCAGCCCGGACGGTGCCTAGGGGGTCCCCGTTTTTACTGCATCCATGAGTGGCCCCTTCAGAGGACCAGGCCGCAGTGTGGCCCCAGCCCAGCTGCCGTCCCCGGGCCCGTGTCCTGGCCCCGGCCACGTCTGCCCTCTGCACTTTGCCAGGCGTGTCTCGTTCACATGTGCACGTGCCGGGGCAGAGTGGCTCCTCAGCCGCTTACCACGCGGCGTGTCCGGCGTGCGGTGAGCAGCACTCGCTGGGGTGGTGTCACTGGCCCTGCCCTGTGACCCCTGCCTGCGAGCCCCGCCCCGGGAAGTGGCCGCCCGGGGGTGCAGGCCGTGTCCTGAGGGCACCTGGGACGGTGCGGCGCCCCGAGAAGGTGCAAGGGACTCGGGCGCTCACGCTCAGTCCCGCATCGGCTCCCGCGCGAGAGCCTCAGTGTGTTCTCAAGTCGCCCGTTGTTCTTGTGCGTTTTCCTGGAAAGCCAGCTGCTTTAGCCCTGCTCTCCAGAGCTGCTCAGAGCAGCGGCAGCGCGTCGGTAGGGGCGCTTGTGGTGACCCCGCGTTTTCCACTCTTTCAGCTCCGACCATAAGGCCGAGCTCTCCGCGCTGGCCGCCCTCTGCCTCGCCTGCACCTTCGCGCTGGCCCAGCGGAGCTGCTCCCCCGTGTCCAGAGCCGCCCTGGCGCTGGGCCTGGTGGGCGTCTACTGCTACCGGGTGGCCACCGGCCACCTGCTGTTGCCGTGGCAACGAGACAGCAAAGGCGTTTCCAAGTACGTGTGAGGGTCTCCTGTTCCGGCACAAAGCCGCGCGGACCTGCCTTCCAGCCCTGGGGCTTGCGGTCGGGGTGTCGCTGCTGCCCTGGCGAGGGCCTCAGGGACCGGCTTCCCCGTGTTCTGGGAGGGGCAGGTCACGTAGGAGGAAGATGTTTGAGGGTTATTTTTTTTAAATAAGGCATCTTTTTTTTTTTTTAAATA
Source organism: Noctilio leporinus (assembly GCA_004026585.1). Classification (NCBI taxonomy): domain Eukaryota; kingdom Metazoa; phylum Chordata; class Mammalia; order Chiroptera; family Noctilionidae; genus Noctilio; species Noctilio leporinus. The sequence goes on along the minus strand of PVIW01004830.1, from coordinate 68,247 downwards.
TTTTATTTTCATTATTTTTAGAAAGAGGGGAAGGGAGAGAGGCAGAGAGGGAGAGAGACATCCATGTATGGCTGCCTTTCACCTGCCTCCAGCTACAGACCTGGCTGGAGACCTGGTTTGCAACCCGGTTATGTGCCCTGGCTGGGAATCGAACCAGCGACCTTTGGGTTCACAGGCCGGTGCCTTGTTCACTGTGCCACCAGCCAGGGCTAAAATAAGGCATCTTTTAAAAACACGAAATGTAAAGGATTCGGTGTTGCTCATCAAGAAGCTGCGAGATGGGGAGGGGTGGGCGCTGCCTGGCGGGGGCGGAGCTGACTGCCCGCATCCTGCCGGCCCCGGGCTCTGAGGTGGATGCAGCGAGAGCCAGCGGCACCCACAGGCCGCCCTGCGACGGGCGGGGTGGCAGGTGTGGCCAGCGCTCGGGCCCCAGCAGCCTCCACCCGCGCCCCTGGGGGAACGGAGCCCAGGGGAGGCCGAGGCTGAGCTGCTGGCTGCTCTGCTGTGAGGCGGCTGCTGCAGAGGAAACAAGGCCGTGGGCAGCCGCTGGGTGAGCCCCGGGTCAGGGAGGGGCCGGAACACGCGCAGCCTGTGTAGCGGGGCCAGCGGGTGTCCTGGCAGCGCACCCGGCCGTGTGGCGCGGGGGCCGCGTTGAGTGTGGCTGAGCCCCTAGCAGGGGAGCAAACGCTCCTGATTCTGTGAAAGACTGAACGGTGGCCTTGGGTTGCGTGTAGGACACAGACGGACGCAGGGCTTGGGTTTCGTGCTGCCATTCTGATCAGAGGAAGGAAAGCGGTTGTCACCTTCCCTCCAAAGGTCACGGTGAAAGCTGTGGGCGGGGCCAGGCCTTGGTGGCCAAGGGGCACGAGGGGCCCCCCTGGACGCCACCTCCCGGGGGTGGGGGCTGGAGGGCCTGGCGGGGCAGCAGGGGCCCCACAGGAGACGACGCCACGCTGGGCACCGCGGTGGCTCTGCAGCTGCGACTGGGCCGTGTTCAGCCTGGACGTCCGTGTCAGGCTGTTGGCGTAAATCTCAAAATGCGGTTATGGGAACAAACTGTCTTTTCCTCCCAGATCGATGCCTCTCATTTCAGCATCACTCACGTCAACACGTGGTCCCTCCTGTGCGCGTCCTTGGGTCCCTGGCGCGTGTGGCCGGTGCCCCTGCACCGTGTCTGTGAAACCCTCTGCCCAGACCCGCGCCCGCTCGGCCGTGCACGTGCCGTTGGGTCTTGGCACCGGGAGCCGTGCGAGCGCCCAGCAGAGCCTGATCAACCCGGGGGGGGGGGGGTTCCCGCGCCAGCTCCAGCCCGGAGGGCGGACACACCCGTCTACCGGGCGCCCGGGTGGGCAGCCCTGGGCCCGTGAGCTGAGGGGACACACGGACTCTGGGAAGACGTGTACCTGAACCTCTCCGGGTGGTGCTCATGAACCTGGTCTGTTTTGCTTCTTTTTAGGGGTGTAACTGAGGCCCGTTTTGTGTACGTGTTTGTCCTTGGCATGCTGTTCACGGGCGTGAAGGACGTGCTGAAGTCTCGAGTCCTGGCCGCACGCGCCCCACGCAGGTCTGGGGGCCTGTGGGACGTGCACGGGGGCCTCGTGCTCCTGGCCGCGCTGCTCCTGCGGCCGCACAACCTCCCGGTGCTGCTGTGCAGCCGGCTGGTGCAGAGCCTGCTGGCGCGGTGCGTGTGGCGGCCCCTGAGGCACGGGGCCGCCGAGGTGGCCGCCATGCACTACTGGTTCGGCCAGGCGTTCTTCTACTTCCAGGTAGGTTTCCTCTGTTGCTGCGGGTAGAGCACCAGCAACTGCTTACGTCATTTATCTCAGTTTTCTGTAAGGAAGTTTTACCCTGTGTTGGGAACTTGGAGCGTTTGGTGAAAACTGTCTGCGAGACGGTGGACGGTGCTTCCGTCTTGAGTGCGTTGTCGGATGTAACGCAGCCTCTTGCTCCGGCGGGTGCTGGCGGCGGCGGAGACCAGCTTCAGGCTGAGTGTGTCCCCACGGTGCTCAGGGAGCCCTGTGTCCTTGTCTTGCCTCCGAGAGGGTGGCCTCGCGGCTGCGTCTCCCTGTGGTTCCCTGTCCCCTGGGGCCTGCGGTCGTCTTCTCTCCAGCGTGAAGGCCAGGCTGCCTCCCGTACACCTTAGGGTGCACCTGTGAACTCAGAAGCGCACCTGGACGGGCGGAGAGAGGGTCCAGCTCCCGACCTCAGAGGGACCCACTTCCACATCACCCTTCTTGCCAGCTGAGCAGCCCTGGGCCTGCTGCTGGTGACGCTGCACAGCCACACGCGTCTCTGTTTCCCGCCTCTGCCGGTCCCAGAGCTCAGGTCTGACCCCGCAGCCGCTCGCAGGGTTTTCTCTCTGTTTCTGAGCCCAGAGGGGTCGGGGGCAAGGCCTGCGCCAGTGGCCTGAGGAGGACCTGCCTCAGCCCTGAGTCCATCGTGCCCACGGGCCTCACACCCGCTTCTCCTGCGACCCCCGCATTCCAGCTGCAGCTGCTGAGCGAGACCCCCAGCTGGGGGAGTGGCTCGGAGGTGGCAGGTCCTCAGAGGGCCGAGCAGGGAGCCTGGTCACTCGGCCCCGGACAGTCTGACCTCCTGTGTCTCCAGCGTGTGGAGCATCTGAATTTCGGAGGCCACCGCTTTTTACCTGTCAGAAAAACTAGACGCTCACAGCACCGAGGGGCTCCAGAGGGTGCGGGAAGTGCCGCGTGTGCCAGGACCGCTGGGCCGCTGGGCCGCTGGGCCGCCTCCCTCCAGCCAGCCCCTCCCTTGGCCTTGGAACAGGCGCTGGCGTTAGGTGCTTTCACGTGGAACCACCGAGTGCCCCTTCACACGTTGTTAAAGTTTCCAGACGGCTGGTGTCGGCCACAGTGCCCTCTCTCCGGGCATCACACGCAGGTCTGCCCCTGGTGGCCTGCTCTGCCCCTGGTGGCTTGCTCTGCCCCTGGTGGCCTGCTCTGCCCCTGGTGGCTTGCTCTGCCCCTGGTGGCCTGCTCTGCCCCTGGTGGCCTGCTCTGCGGACGGGAACACTGTCACCACGGAAGGTCGCCACATCCATCCCTGTTTCCCTGGCCCCACCACCAAGCCGGATGGTCAGTGTGCATGACAAACACGGCATCCCTGTCCCCAGCACCTGGCCAGCCTGCACCCGCCCAGTCACAGCCCGCGATGTGTCCTCACGGTTGTGGACACGGACACGGCAGCCCCTGCTCCTGAGCTGAGACGCTGGTCCCTGCCTGAGCTGCACCCACGGCACTGTATCGACCCTTCATGGGACCCTCAGCCACCTCGCGGTGTCAGACTTGCTGCCACCCTCTCACGTCCCCCCCAAGGCTGGGACTCTGATCTCGCCCTGCAGCGTAGGGTCTCCGTCTCCTGGGAGGGTTGCTAAGCGGCTTTGAAGTGATCGGGAGCCCCGGTGGCCGTGGGCAAAGAGGACTGAAGGGAAGTCAAGCATGCAGGTGTGTCTCAAGTGCTGGGCCCAAGGTCGAACAGCGGACAGGGTGCTGGGAGCTCACCTTGTGGCCTCGGGCCCAGCGGGGAAGACGCAGCCCACAGAGCGCAAGTGGGGCTGATGGATGAGTTTGTGGGGCTGCGAACACCCGGTGGAAGCACATCCTGGGCCACTGGAGAAGCAGCCCTGCGGAGGGGCCCTCGCTGGGCTGGAGCAGACTTTGTGGTCCAGGTGGAAATGTCCTGAATCTGAGCAAACGTCCCAGCGCTGAGCAAGACCGGACATTGAGGGAGGGGCTGAATCTTAGGAGACCCTCCGGTCGTGACCGGACCCCACCCTCCCATGCAGGGCCTCCGGCACCAGCAGCTCCTGTCTGGGGTTGTCCACGCTGTTTCACACCCGGCCCAACGCCAGGTGCCCAGTCGGTGGCCCAGCAGCGGCGCCCACCCCTCGCTGGAGGGTGGGGAGTGCTGCCCTCAGCCCTCGCGAGTGCCCTGGCCCGTTCCCTGCGGTGGCCGCATGCAGCCCTGGACAGGGATGCGACGGGGGTGTCTCCGTGTTAGCCGATCGCAGGGGATTCAGAACTGAGAACCGACCACCATCCGGTAGATTTCCGTCTGTATAGTTTCTTGAGGGTCAGGGCTTGCACTTGACCCTCTGTCTGAGGGAGGTGGCTGAGGGGCAGCGTGCCCAGGGTTCGCTGGACAGAAAGGGGTGGATGGGAGGCCAGGCCTCCTGCACGTCCATGTCTGTGACCGTGACGACTTCTCACGGCCACCGGGGGCCCTGCTGTGACAGCGGCCGTGTCAGTGCTGTCTCCTTGCCTCCCAGGGGAACTCCAACAACATCGCCACGGTGGACATCTCGGCCGGCTTTGTGGGCCTGAACACCTACGTGGCCGTCCCCGCCATGTTCCTGACGGCGTTCGCGACCTACACAGGGCCCGTGCTGTGGGCCAGCCACTTGGTGACCTTCCTGAGCTCAGAACCCAGCAGGTAGGCCCCCCTGTCTCTCAGCAGAGTCTGGGGCAGGACCGCCGTCCGGCCTCCCGATGGTGCTGAGGTTGCGGGAGTGGTGACCCTGGGGCACAGCTGTGGGAGCCACCTGCCCGCTGAGGTGGCCACAGGGCGCAGCCTCCGGGCCCACACTGAGCACAGGCACCAGTGGAAACGTGTCCTGGGCTGCGGGAGAAACAGCTCTGCAGGCGAGGGCAGCAAGGGGCCAAGACCTGCCCATCCACGGGGCTTGTCCTAAGTGTCCCTGTCGCTGGTGCCGTGGCTTCAGGAGGAGACAAGCCCCCTGGGGTCCCCTCCCTGCTGGGTCGGATCCCTCGTGGGGCCCACTCTGCAGGCACAGCACCGGCAGAGCTCATGGTCTGGTGGGACACGGCTGGGCCAGGGCACCAGGGCCAGGAGCAGGGTGTGCGGCCTCAGGGCCCTGGCCTGGTGGGGGGGACAGGCACTGTCGCAGCAGAAGGGAAGGAAGCAGCGCGCTGAAGCCGAGGGTCTTGCTTTAGCTTCGTCCGTCGTGAGCTGATTGTTGCGCATGGTGTGAGGAGGCGGCCGGGCCTCACGGTTGCACGTTCACTGGGCCAAGCAGACGGGCGCTTGCCGCTGCCGTTCAAGGGGGAGTGGCCGCATGGCGCGGAGCCTGTCCCCGGGCCTGACCCTGGTGGGCCCGCAGCTGCTGCTCTGTTGCGCAGTTTTGCACCTGGGCTCATGGGGAGGTTGGCCTCTGCCCTTTAGCCATGTCCGTGCAGTTGTTGAATAAAGATACCACAGGCCTCTTAAAAGGAGCTTAGGAACCTTCCCTCTTGAATGTTGTGGAGAATTTTAACTGGGACGGATGTTGACCTTGTGAGTGTTGAGTAAAATTTACCTGTGAGGCCGTCTGGCCTGGAACCTTTGTGTGTTGGGAGCTTTACGACTTCGATTTAATTAGTACTTATCAGTCTTCTCAGATGCTCTCTCTCCTGACTCCGTCTTGGGAGATTGTATGTTTCCAGGAACTAATCCATTTCTTCCACATTGTTCAACTTTCTGGCATGTAGTTGTTTGTATCCTTGTGCGATGATCTTCCTTTTTCACGTGTTGTAACGTATGTGGTGGTATTTATTGTACTGCGTGTTTTTAAGTAGGTAAGTGTGCAAACTACGGGGCTGCAATGTTCCAAACTCCTTCAGCGGTTGTGGGGTCACGGGGAGCAGCGGGGTGCCTGCCGGTGGCGGTCACCTCCCGGGGCCCCGCAGCAGACAGACCACACGCGTGTCCCTGCCTTGCGTGGCCTCATTCACATTCCTGTGTCCTCAGCAGCGGCTCGGCCCTGAGACACGCCTGCGTCTGCTACGCGCTGCTCCGCTCGCTGCCCGTGTCCGCGTACGTGGTCCTGGTGACGTCCCTGCGCTACCACCTGTTCATCTGGAGCGTGTTCTCGCCGAAGCTCCTCTACGAGGGGGCTCATCTGCTCGTCACCGCCGCCGCCTGCGTGGGCTTCGCCGTGTCCGACCGGAGCCCTGCCAGGTGTTAGACACTGGAAAACAAGATACCTTTCCACAGCTAGTTTACCTCATGGAATTGATGAATAAAAATAGGTTTAAATGCAAGATGATTCTTAAAAAGGTTGAATTCCACATCGTTCATGAGCTGCTTCCATTTTCCTGGTCACCGGGTGGCGGGTTCAGTAGCAAGTGGCTTAGTTTGCCCGGCTCACAATCACTCCAGCAGCGTCCGGGCTTTTCCCTTCCCGTGGCCAAGTTATCCCAGGGTTGCGTGTTTAAACCGCTGCACAGAAAGGTCACAAGGTTGTGAGTGTGACCTGCAGAGCCTGGCAGCCGTGTGGGAGGAGGTTCCTGCCTGACCGTGTTCCGTCCTGGATGCCATGCGGGTCCCAGGGGGAGCTGCCACATGGGGTTTGAAATTAAAATGAAGACATTGTGGGACCCTGGCTGGTGGTACAGTGGCTAAGGTGCCGGCCTGTGAACCCAAAGGTCGCTGGTTCCATTCCCAGCCAGGGCACAGAACCAGGCTGCAAGCCAGGTCTCCAGCCAGGTCCGTAGCTGGAGGCAGGTGAAAGGCAACCACACATGGATGCTTCTCTCCCTCTCTGCCTCTCCCCTATCTCTCTCTCTAAAAGTAATAAATAAATCCTTTTTTAAAAAATAAGTACATAATCCTGTTGTCTATTAATATGTTTTTGAGAACAATAACTATTTTCTAAAAAGTAGTTATCAAGGAGAGTGGCATTTTACATTTTTGCAACTCTCCTTCCTGTCTGGCTTCACTGAGGACAGTTACATTCTGACGTAGTTACCCACACTCGTTGGGCAACAGGAGTGTTTAAATTCCTTTTCCCGGTCGCTGTGGATGTTCTTTTTTGATGCTGCACTGAAACTGCAAACGTGATAAAAAAGCGGCGGGAGGAAGCCAGGCGAGGCTGTCAGCCCGCTGCTCCTTTGGCCATCGCCTGGCGGTGCCGTCAGGTGCTATGGCTCTAAATGCCGCCGGGGAAGGTGGCTGTGGGGCAAGGCCCTCTCCTGTTTGTGCAGCTTTTCGTGCTTCTTTCCCTCAAAGACAGGAAGGGGAGAAGCCTGGCTGGGCTGTGTAATCTGGAGCCATGACAGTGAACTTCTTACTCCCGAATCTGTCTGGTACCCTGAGGGGACCCCCCCAGGCCTGGCTCTTGTCCCGTTATTGTCACTACGACCCCAGCTGCTGGCCCAGTTCATTGTTCAAAGCGAAACGTCACTGTATATCCCAAAAGAAAACTCTAAATGTTGGGAGCAACATGGTGGGTGCACGTTTTCTAAACTCCCGTAACCTAACACGAAAACTGAAATTTCACGATTGGATTGACAGCACGCACGGTGTTTTCTGCTTGGACGGACCACCTCACTTGGTTTCCCGTCACTGTCAGCCACTCACCCACCCCCGAACAGCGTGGTCTGTCCCAGGGAGACGGCTTCTGGGGGGCGGCCCCCAGGCTAAGGCCCAGCTGGGCCCCCAGCCCCTCGTGTCCCTGGGTCTCCTGGATGTCACCTCCCACAGACACCACAGGAGGCAGCAGTGCGAGCCACTGTTACCTTTGCCTTTAAAACTTTCGACATAGAAAAGGAACGAGGTCTAAAGCAGAAGAAGCCAGCTGAGCTCAGCACTTCCTTGCAGGCGCTGATTGCGGAGACCTCGTGTGCTGTTCTCAGAACCTCGCCTCCCCAGGATGTGGCCCCTCTTTTTAATCCAAAATATGTAGTTTTCTGATTTTAACAGAAAATTAAAGGGAAACCAAGGAAAGTGCTGAACTTTGGAAAACTCTTTTTTTTTTTTTTTTTTATTAAGATTTTATTATTCTTAGAGAGAGGGAAAGGGAGAGAGGCAAAGGGGAGAGAAACATCCATGTATGGCTGCCTTTCACCTGCCTCCAGATACAGACCTGGCTGGAGACCTGGCTTGCACCCTGGCCATGTGCCCTGGCTGGGAATGGAACCAGCGACCTTTGCGTTCACAGGCTGGCGCCTTATCCACTGTGTCACCAGCCAAGGCCGGATACCATTTTTTATTACAAGAAGTATTATTCATAACCTAGTCCTATAAAATTAGGAAAAAAAATATTTTTAAATATTCTTGTTGGGAATTTTCCTCTTTCAGTGTATATTTAATAACTCCATTCTGTAAAACATGATAAAACTATCACATGCTCTTTGTTCCTTTCCCCACGTACCAAATTCTTTATTCTACACTGATTATTCTTTACTTTCCCCTATTTGCAGGATGATTTTACTATCTGACTTTTGTTCAAAGATGTGGACTTTTGACACTTTGCACCTGTGAAATGCCTGCTGTGGAAATCTTGTGCGGCTGAGTCTCCTGGTGTGGGATGGGCCGGCGGCTGCAGGTGTCTGGGCCACGTTCCCTTCCTCTCCTGAGCACAGCCTCCTCTCCCTGAGTCATTCCTTCTGTTTTCTTTCTTCTTTCCTCTTTTCCCCCTCTTTCTTTTCTTCTGTTTTTGTGTCTCTGGATTTTTTTCCTTTCAAAGGTATTTTAGGAGGTACTCTTTCTCTTTGATTTCTTTTATTTGCCATCCCCACAGTTTTGCCTTTTCCAGGATGTCACATGGTGGGATACAGGGTGGAGCCTTTTCAGATTGGCTCCTTTCATTTAGCAATGGGCCCTCAGTGTCCGCCATGTCTTTTTGTGGCTTAATAGCTCATTTCCTTTTAGTGCTAAATAATATTCTGTTGTCTGGATGGACCATGCTGTCCACTCATGAAGTGAAGGGCATCTTGGTTGCTTCCAAGGTTGGCAATTATGAATAAAGCTGCTATAAACACCTGTGACCAGCATCTGTTGGCAGAAACTCAGCCCCACTTGCCACTCATCGCAACCTTGGGCACTACATGCAGGAACACGAGGGGAGAAAACACAGGCCCCCGGCACTGAGTGGGCGAGACCTACAGAGCACACGTCAGTCAGGACAGAGGAAAGATGCCCTGTGCTACTGGGCACCTCTGAGTACATGTTTACCTCTGTCCAAAGTTGGCAAATACTGGTCACAGGTTCATGGGAAATGTCAGCCAGTTGTTAATTTCAGGGAAAACAGGAAAGAAGGTCGGACCACCATGTAAATCACCCGTGAACAATGTCTATGATCTAAGTAAAGTAGAACACTGATTGGGTGAAAAACACACAAAGCTGAACTCAGGAGGGTGGAGAGAAGGTTGACTTGTGGGTGTCAGACAATCCCTGTGCCCACTGGTAAGAATCAGTCTTCAGGTCCAAAACAGAAATCACTGGAGTAGCACCTACGCATGCTCCATAGACAAGGGACAGATGAACGAAGAGAGCGGAGATACAGCCAAGGGTAAAACACCAGCAGTGAATCAGATGCAGTGTTCACTTGACTTACATCAAATACATACTAGTGTAAAGCACCACAGTAACACATTATTCCAGAAGAAGCAAAGGATCGTCATTGACACAAAAACAAAACAGTGCTGGTGTTAAAATCCCGCTGACCTAGCATCGGGGGCCTCCTTAATGGTCCTGGGCCGCAGCTCACCCCCAGCAGAGGGCACCCCGGGGGCTCTGCAGGCCGACCTTTCACAGAGGCAGGACAGGAGCTCTGGGCAGAGCAGGGGAGCTCCCTGGGGAAAAGGAGTTCGGTGACCCTGGCTTCTCGCTGGCTGACCTGCAGCCGCAGACGCTGCTTCGGAACAGAACCTGTCCCTGTAGCTGGAACGAGGCAGGTCCCGTCCTAGCATCGGGAGAGGCCTCCGGCTCTCACTCTGTCTGTCCTGGGCACGAAAGCCCATTTTCTAATCCTTCCTTTTCCCACCTATAAAGTGCCTGGGGATGAAGGGAGGCAGCACTTGGATGAAGGGCCTGGCCATTGGGAGCTCTCAGCCCTGATTAGTCACCGGCCAGCTGGCCCAGGGATGAGGTGTCCAGCCCAGGTGCCCTGCAGGGCCCCAAGGGGCTGGATGGGCAGGTGAGGGCAGGGCCTGTGGCAGCTGGGGGCGCCCGGAGGGAAGGCTCGGAGGGGCCGGAGAGGAGGGGGTAGTGCCTGGGCCCGTGGGCCCCGCGCTGTGGCAACAAGCTTCGACACAGGAGAACTGGTCCTGCACTTTGGGGAGGTGGCAATAGTCACACCTGGAAGGCAGAGGGGCCTCTCAGGCAGGCCCCTGGCACAGGAGTTAGGACCCTGCAGGGAGGGGCCAGTGCAGCAGACGCTGGCCTGCCGGTGGGTCTGAAGCAGATTCCCAGCAAAGGCAGCTGCCAGGTGGTCAGGGTGGGGGGAAGGCGGGGGTGCCAGAGGAGGCACAGAAACAGCTTCTAAACTGAGTAAGACAGAGGCCAACACACGGCTCCAAGGGCCGACTGGGCGGAGGCCTGGAGGAGGGTTGCCAGCAGCATCAGCTCGGACAGGTGTGCTCAGGTGTGTGAACACCCTGGTCTGATGAAGCTCCAACTTCATCCCCGGGGGGCCTGGCCCAAGCAAGGGGACCCTGGCCGTGAGGTCTTCGGATCTAGGCCCCATGCGGGAGGGTAGCAAACCCTTAACCTTGACTGAGGCCTGGCCTGGGTTCAGTATTGTTCCTCCGCCAAATGCTGGTCCACCCAAAACATGGCCTTATCTGGAAATAGGGTATTTGAAGACCAGACTGGATTGGAGTTGGACCTACGCTGAATGGCAGTGTCCTTAGCAGGGACCGAGAGGACAGAGCCGCAGCCGCCAAGTCCGGACCCACCGCTGCGGGCCACCGACCCCAGCCCGCCCTGCACACCCGATTCCCTGTGGTTCTAAGTCCAATACGGCCACTCTCAAGGCTCAGCTGATGGTGAATCTTCTTCAAGAAGAACAACAATCACGGAATAAGACCACAGCTGTGGGGGTTGGTGCTGTTGGCACGGCCTGTGCCATCAGCATCGTCACAAAGGACTTGGCGGATGAACTGGCTCCTGTTGATGTCGTGGAAGACAAATTAAAGGGAGAGATGATGCATCTCCACCACGGCAGCCTTTTCCTTAAAACACCAAAAACTGTCTCCAGCAAAGATTATAAAGTGACCGCAAACTCCAGGCTGGTTGTCATCCCAGCCGGGGCCGGCCCGCAAGAGGGAGCAAGCCGTCTAATCTGGTCCAGCGCGATGTAAACATCTTTCAAGTCATCGCTCCTGATGTTGTGACGCTGAGTCCCAACGGCAAACTGCTTTTTGTTCCCAGTCCAGCAGATGTCTTGACCCACGTGCCTTAGAAGAGAAGCGGCTTTCCCAAAACCCGGGTTATTGGAAGTGGTTGCCATCTGGGCTCAGCCCGGTTCCGCTACCTAGTGGGGGAAAGGCTGGGGTTCACCCGTTAAGCGTTCATGGGTGGTCCCAGGGGAGCATGGAGGCTAGTGTGCCTGCGTGGAGTGGAGTGACTGTGGCTGGTGTCTCCCTAAAGAATCTGCACCCTGATTTAGGCACCGATGCAGATGAGGAACAGTGGAAAGAAGCTCACAGACAGGCAGCTGACGGTGCTTACGAGGTGGTCAGACCGAAAGGCTACACATCCTGGGCCATCGGACCATCTGTGGCAGATTCAGCAGAAAGTGTCGTGAAGACTCTTAGGTGGGTGCATCCAATTTCCACCAGGATCAAGGGTCCCTATGGAATGGAAGAAGACGTCTTCCTTAGCGTCCCTTGCATGGGGCAGCATGGGATCTCAGACCTGGTGGAGGTGCTCTGACACCTTCTTCCAGTTTGAGGAAGAGTGTGGATACACTTCGGGGGGTCCAGAAAGGGCTGCAGTCTCAAAGTTTTCTACCGTGCCACGTCACTGTCTAGGCTACAACAGGATTTTAGTTGGAGACTTGCATATTGTCCTCCTTTACCTGATCTTGTGGCTAAAAACACATCAGTTCCCTAAAGGTGGAAATAGTAATGGTTCATAAAACCCTGCATCTGAATCCTGGTGCTGATGGTATTTATCTTGTGTGGCCCTAGACAGGTTCGTGTGAAACAGTTTCCCTTCCTCAAAGTCACCACTGCCAGTGTTGCACACGCTACAGTTGCCCTTCAGACTACACGTGTGTCCTCTGTGTTCTATGATGTGTGGTTCCTGTACCCAATGTGCCTGGTCCAACTCTTTTTTCACCAGTCAATCACATCCTGGGATCCAATGTGTAAATCCAGCATTGCATGTATTGTGCATAAATGTTCTTAAGGAAACTTGTTTTGTGTACTACCTGAACCAGGTAAGGGTACATGCCATATAATGTAAAAAGAAAAGTCTACATATAAATAATGCAGCTATTTAGCCAAACGTCAAACCAACTAAAATACCCAATAAACCTTGAACCATGAAAAAAATTGAAAAGCGAGGCAGAGACGGAGGGACACAGACATCCTGAGGGCAGAGGCAGAGATGAGTCTACAAGCCAAGGGATGATAACCAGCAGCCACCAGAAGCCAGGAAAAACCAGAAAGTGGACTCTGAGGTGCTCCAGGCCCCTGCGATACTCCAGGGACCAGAGATGGTCCGAGGAGCACCTGCCTCAGTCACCACACCTGCCACCTATTTGTTCACAGGGCTCCACCGATGGGAGCGCCTGCCCATTGGCCCACGGAGGAAGATGGAGGGTCAGATGGGACCAGGTTGTGAGGAATTACTTCAGGAAAACGGCACCTCTTGAGAGTTTCTGAGTAGGAAAATGTTGAATCGGGAGCAGAGATCAAGAAAGGGATCGGGCTGGTGTTTTAGGATGTTTAAGGATCACGCCAGACGCAGAGGCCGACCGGCCCGGGGGCAGGAGAAAGGCAGGTGGGCGGGGACCCCCCTCCCGCCGGGAGCAGACCCAGGCAGGGGCGCCGGGCCCAAGCAGCGGCCACTCACCACGGACCCGCGGCGCCTCCTGCGGTCTGTCCACCTGGGCAGGTGTGCCGGCTGCCTGCCGGGCTCTGCAGGGCCAGGACTAGGGCCGCAGGCGTGGGGGGAAAGGACTGCTCTGCGGGGAGCGCAGTGGACGCCCTGACCCTGATTTTACTGAGCCTGTAGCAACGAGGGTTTATTGACGTTCAGTGGGTCAACAGCAGGCAAAACGGCCAGCTGAGACCAGAGCTTCTCTAGACAAAACGCACCGTGTGGGCAGGGTCCCACCCATCGTGGACATTTTAAGAACCTGTTGTAAACACGCTTCTGTGATGGGCTTCCAACTGGGACACAGCGATCCGCACGTGCTCTTTTCCTACGTGACACGTTCTTCCTCCATTTTGTCGGCGATTCGTTCGTTCCTCTCAGTAACTGTGCTGGAAAGAAGCAAATGAGGCTGACATTACATTGTCTGGAAAGTAAACCAGTTGACAGACTTTTGTCCCCATCATGTTTAAAAGTAGGTACACAGGCAGGAAATGTTTATGTTTATTTATAAACCAGATTCATTTTTCTTACCGTCTGTGCCGTGTAGCCCTTTCCTTTTGTGTCTTGATGAGAAAACAATGCCTTTGGGCTCCAATCACCTGGGGTGTGGGGCAGGGTGGGGCACCACAGGGCACGGCCGCAAGTGCACAGCCCTGGTCCAGGGGGGAATGACGGAGGTGACCCGCAGGGGCCACACCGACCACGCACAGTGGGTGCAGTACCAACCCACCCAGGGGCCAGAGACTTGCCTGACCCCCACCTTACTCCCCGGGACCCCAGCGAAGTCCCGATGCTCCAATGCAGTTTGCTGTGCTCTGTGTTGTCGTCTGGTGAGAAGGCCACCCCGGCCTGCCCCACCTGGGCAGGGCGCAGGCCAACAAGCAGCTCAGCACCCGCAGGCCACCCTTCAAGACATGCTCCCAGCACCCACAGCTGCAGTGCTGCAGGGGGGCTGCCCCCGGGCACAGGGACTCCCTTAGCTGGTTCCACCTGACGTCCTGGGGGCCCCCAGACACGGCTGCGGGCCTGGCCCTCAGACACACCCAGGAGGCGCTGTGTGTGTGCCCTCTGACTGGGCCCCCTCTGCACCTCTGCGCTGTCCCCCAAGAAGTGGGGAGCAGCCCCACTCAGGGAAGCAGGACAGCCTGATGGTGCCTGACTGCTTTGACTTCCATAGACGGGAAAGAATTTTTAGAGTCTCTTTGGCCACCACTTACCACATTTGCTGCTTTAGGCTGATGGCCATGGGCTGCTGGTATGAGGAGAGGACAGGGGCCCGGCTGCAGGGACCTGAGGGGGACAGCTTGGCCATGCTGCCAGCCTGGCCCTACCTGGAGGCCCAAAGTGGACACGCCGCCAAAGAGGCCGGTGGGGAGAACCCAGTACACTAGACATGGATGATCCTTTCTCCTCTGGCGGCATCCGTGTGGCAGGGAGGGGACATCGGCTCATTGCCTCTTTGATCAGATACCTGAGTTTCACAGTCACGGAGCGTCAGGCTGCCGGGTCTGTCACTGCTGAGTGGTGACAGGTCTCCACTCCTCTGCTGACCTTTGCTGCAGCTGGGCAGCCCGGCCAGGTCCCAGCCGGGAGCTGCCTTGGTCGCCGGGTCCAGGGGAACTCTGGCTTCGCACCGGGGAGAGGACTCACCCTAAAGCCTGCACTTGGAGGCTCCACCTCCATCCCGAAATCTTCCCACGAGAAGTGGACACCCACACCCTCAGCATCTCACATCTCACGGTTCGTGTGTTTGCTTTTCTCACCTGCCGAGTTTGGGCCGCCCTCAGCCGGCAGAGCACTGGTGTGCGGCCCCTTTGGTCAGGGCGGGCTCCCCTCTGACCAAGCTCAGGGTCAGCATACACCTGCCTGGCGCCACAGCTCCAGCATTCGGGAGTTGGGTCACCTTCCCCCCGAGACTCAGCCGGCCTGGCTCCCGGCCAGGCCTCCACACTGGACGAGGCTCACGTCCCCAGCACCCTCGCCGTCCTGCGAACGCATGTCATGCGGAGTGTGTAAATGTGCACACACGCGTCCTAATGAGTTAAAACTATGACCTTCGCATCAACTAACAGGTATATTTTAAATGAAACGATGTGTGTTCAAACCCCCAGATTAATAAATTAACCAACAGGAAAAAAATTGTTCCAAGGAAAACTCTATGATTTTCCAAAGTAGGATTGAGTTGTTCATATGTATTAACCAGAAACAAGCCCCGCTTTGCATGGAAACCTCATCGCCACTTGCGAAATACATGGAGGCGGCGGCTGGCACAGCAAGTTCCTTGGGACGAGGCTGGGTTCCGTCCACCCGCTTAGCAGGGCGCCACCACCGGGGCTGGTGTCTGTCTGGCAAATTCAACCCTTTCCCCCGCAATCCACCGTGTGTAGACATCCTCTAACTCCGATAACATAACAATTCATTTAATAAAGGAACTCACCAATTTTAAATTGCAACAAGTTTACCAAACATTCCCACTGTTCATGGAGCTTTACAGTAAGAAAGTATCAACAAAAGCAGGCACATCCGTGTACAAAGTGTTGCTGTCGGGTGCTTTTCGCGTCCTTCCATCCAGAAGTTGTCCTTCCGTCCTGGCGGCGGGCCAGGGGTCTCCCGGCTGCGGAATCGCCCTGCCCGCAGCTCTCACCCGGGGCCTGGGGGCCTCGCCCCAGGGAACGGACTTGCCAAGAGAAGTGCGGTTGGGGCGAGCTAACCCCAAACATGTCCTGTAAACTTTAAAATGGAATCCGGATATGAACACACACAGAAATGACGATACTGCAGGGCCCGTCTCCTGGCGGGGAGGCCTCGCGCCCGGCAGACCCGGAGATGCGACCCCACGGTGAGGCCCGGCTTTGCGCCCCGCCAGCCCCGGCCCCGTCGCAGCGCAGGCGGGCGGGGAGGCGCGCGGGCACGGCCTGTCCCGGGCTCAGCAGGCCCGGCTTGGCTCCCAGGGGCGCGCCGCCTCGCAGGGCGGCCGGCAGCAGTAGGGGTAGGAGGCGTTGAGGTCGGGGTCCGACGGCGCGTACCCCGGGAGCTCCACGGACGGGTGCCCCCCGCAGCACACCTCCACGCCCGCCTCGTCCGACGCGTGGAAGACGCCCACGTTGATGTAGGAGACGGCGTGGTGCGCCGTGAACCCCACGCAGTCCCCCGGGGCGGCGAAGTCCGACTCCTCGGGAGACAGAATGGAAGCCTCGCTCGGGCGCTGCTGCAGCCGCCGGCCCCGCCGGCCCCGCCGGCCCCGCCGCACCCGGGAGGCGGTCAGCTGCGCTCGCAGACCCGGGCCGCCGCGGGGCCGCGCCAGGGCCCGGCCTCCCCTCCGCCGCGCGCGCCGCCCCCGCCGGGCCTGTGACGACCTGTAGTTCTTGACCAGCAGGAGGCTGAGCAGGCCCAGGAGGCACTCGAGCGAGTTGAAGACGGTGGAGAGCACCAGGCCGCGCTGGTAGTCCTTCAGCTGCCGGCACTTGGCGGACGTGGCGCTGTCCAAGGTGCTGCGGGCGCGCGGCGCGCTGGCGGCGGGGCCGGGGGCGGCCGCCGCTGGGCCCGGGGCGGGGGCCGGCGCGCGCGGAGGCAGGCAGTAGTGGGAGTACTTGCGCTCCACCAGGGACACCGTGTCGCCGTCGATCACGGCGCCCGCGAAGGCGCTGAGGACGCCGAGCATGAAGACGAGAACGCCGAGCAGGAGCAGGTTCTGGCTGTTCACCGGCCCCGGGGGCCCGACTGCGGCCGCCGGCTCGCCTGGCGCAGACTCCGGGGAGCCTCCCGGGGCTGCGGGGACCCCGAGCCCCGGGCCTGACCCCGGCCCCGCGAGGGGCGCGTCTTGGGGCCCGCAGCAGAGGAGGGCGGCGCCGAGCAGCGAGAGGCCGGCGGCCAGCAGCAGCCCGGAGTAGAAGGCGCCGGCTGCCGCCCCAAGTCGGAACGGCTCCCCGCGGAGCTCCGAGCCCAGCGAGAAGCACTTGAGGCCGACGGCGGCGGCACTGAGCGCGCAGGCTAGCAGGAGGCAGGAGGAGAGCGCGGCGCAGGCCCCGCGGACGCTCCACTTCATCCTCCGCGCCCGAGCCGGCCCGCACCCCGCGCGCCTGCCGCCGCCCGCCGCCGCCCCCGCCGCCTGCGCCTCCTCCCGGCGCCGCGCGGCCGGACAGCCGGCCTCCTCCTCATCCTCCCGCGTCCTCCCGGGTCCGCGGCGCCGCCGCCGCCGCCGCCGCCGCCGCCCGAGCCCGCATCCTCCGCCTCCCGCCGCCGCCGCCGCGGCCCCGCGCCGGGAACCGATGCGGCGCGGAGGACCGCAGGGCGCGCGCCCCCTCCCCAGCCCGCAGCGCCCCTCCCAGGACGCTCGGCTTCCGCACCCCACCCTCGGCCCGACGCGCCCGGCCCAGGCGCCGCCCCTCCACTCCCACCAGCCCGCAGCCCCTAGGACGCCCCTCGGCCGCCGCCCCAAGGAGAAGCGCCCCCTGCGAGCCTCTCCATCTTCCTCGGGGGACCGGCGCCCTGGGCCGCCCAGACAACGCCACTCCGCACCCCCGGCTCTCCAGCGGGTCCCCCAGGCCACACCCCCAGCGCCTCCCACCTCCGGCGCGGCTGCGTCTACGCTCCCCGGACCGCGGGCCCGGGCTGCCCTCCGCGTCCACCCGCCGGCCAGAGCCCGGGAGGCCTGAGAAAGTCAGCAGGGCCGAGGGCCGGGAAGGGGCGTCCTGGCGCCGCGGGGTGCACGGGGGAGCGCCTCGGGGTGGGGTGGGGCGCGGTGCCAGCGGGGTGGGGAGGCGGAGCTCCGGTGTTGGGACCCCCGAGCCGGGCCGGAGAAGCGCCGGCCCGCGCGGTGGGCAGAGGCGGAGCCTCACGCAGACCCGTGAGTTGGCCCTTCCCCCGGGTCACGTCCCCCCCGACGCCGGGGTGGGGAGCTCATTCATTCGGAAGCCGTTCGGGGCCTGCGTGCGCCCCGGGGTGGGGTTGTTAAGTCGCTTTATTCCGACCGAGAGGCCTCCAGGCAGGTGAGAGGAAGCGTGTGGGTCGCGGGACGCGAGGCGTGGCCTCCCGGCCGCAGCGGCCGTCCGCCCGGTTCCCGGAGGAGGCCGGGGGGCCTCTGGGAAGTCCGCGAGGTTCCCGGCCCGGCCGCTGGGCGCGCGCCGGTTCCTTCCGCACCGCCTCTGCCGCGGCTGGGCCAGGAGCCGCGGACTCACTCTGCCGGCCTTCGCGCTCGACTTCGCGCTGGCTCCGGACGGGCGGCGCGGCAGCCGCGGGGACGCGGCCGCGCGCGCAGGGCTGTGCGAACCCCCACTCCCGCCGCCCACTTGCAAGTCCCGGCTGCGGAGACACCCCAGAGCGCGCAGCCGCACGTCCTGCGGGCGCGGTGTCATCGCTGCTGCGTGAGCGGGGGCGCGACCCCCACGGGCCGCCGCGTCCGGGCAAAGCCGCACCCACAGTCGCCGGGCAGCGCCGCGCGGGGGCCCCTCGCCCACCTTTCTCGGAACCATCTGCCCGGTGAACCTGCGAAGGCCGTTCCGCGGCTCTCGCACATTTGCGTGGGACTGACTCGCACGGCGATGGCCGCGGGAAGGAGCAGCTTTCGCCGTATTTTTAGCCGGGGCTGCGGATGTTAGAGCAGCACCGCCGCCCTCCCGCCCCCCGCGCGGGGAGCCTTCCCGGAGCTACAGGGGAGGGCGCCTTCTTCCGCAGTGGCGGTTGCAGGGTGTGGATCGGCGTGTCTAATAACCGTGACACCCACGCGCGTGAGCGGAGTTGACAGAAGCTGACTTCCAAAGATTATTTCGGTTTCCAGGGCAACGAGGTTTGCAGCCAGACCGGTTTGGCTTTGGGGGCGGCAGTGAGCCAGGCGGGGGGGCGGGGCGCTGCGGGCCCCGCTGTGCGGCGGAGGACCCGCAGCAGGTGGGTGTCCCCGAGATCTGGCCCCCGCTCCACCGCCCCCAGCCCTTCCCGGGACGCCCCCAGCCCCGCTGCGCCCCGCGCACGGCCCTTGCCTCCCCCGCGGAGCCTTGGCGTGTGCGGTTCCCTCTCTGCAGAGCGACCCCCGGCCACATCCTTCCCTAAGGGTAAGGGGCTCGCGGATGGCCCGCCTGTGGCGGAATGGAAATGTCAGTCTGGTTCGCTCACAGGGGGACGGGCCCGCAGGCCCCCAGGTTGCAGGTGAGGGGCGGGAGGAGGGAGGGCAGAGGTGGGACTTGAGGGAAGTTGGAGCTGAGAGGCCCGCGGGCGCCTGTCGCGAAGCCTCCTGAGCTGGGCAGGTTCAGGCTGCATCCTGAGGTGGGGACACCCTGGAAGGGCAGGGTGGCCGGAGTGTTTTGCTAGGAGCACTGTGGGCGGGGGAGGCGGAGGCATGTGGGTGCTCAGAGGCTCAGGGGGCGCCTGCCGGCCCGCTGCTCATCCCTGGACTGCAGGCCGGGGTGGGCTGCTGCCCCCAGTGCCCGGCACTCAGCCGTCCGCCGTGTCCCCCAGCGCTTGACTGTGTCCGCAGGAGGAGGGGTGGACACCTGGGCCCCCGTCATACAGAGCATCCTTTCAGGGTACCTGCTGGGCTCCCAGGGCCTGACCCTACCCCTGCCCCCTCTCACCGGGAGGCCCTCGGCCCTTCCGCGCACCCACCACCAGGCGTGTGAATGCAAACAGCCCAGGCACCTCTTGAGAGCTGGTCCTGCTGCTTTCGGGGGACCCTCCCCCAACCACCTCATCTGGCCCCAGGGCCTCAGCCAGCCGGGTCCACCATCGGATGCCTGGGCTCTCGCTGCAGACAAAGCACCATCCCAGAGAAAAAGACTTTGTGCAGGTTGTTGGGCATCACAGAGTCCACTGCGTGACAAGCCCCCTTCCAGGGACCCTTCTGAGGGCAGGGACCCGACCGAGAGATGAGGTTTCTGAACCTCCGTGCGCCCCCACGCCCTGGAGGAGTGGGTGGTGAGCACGCAGTATACAGATGATGTCATAGCATGGCACCCTGAAACCTATATAATCTTATTGACCGATGTCACCCCAATAAATTCAATAAATAAACGAGCCATCATGTGTGATTTTTTTCCTGCTTACAAGTTTAATCATGTGCCAATCATGTACCTTTCACCTTGAAGTCACATTTTAATCTTTGCATATCTATTAGTGTTTAAAATCTAGTCTTACAGAACATTGACTCCAATCATTATTTTCAAAAGATACTCATCTTTCGGTGTTTTTTATCCTTTATCTTCTGCACTGGCTGCATACTCAGCATTTTCTTTTATTATTCGCTGTAATACAGGAATACAATCCATATTCTATAGGAACAATCCATATTGATCTTCACGTACAGATCTGGACTTGGTCCCGGTGCCAAGTCTGCGCAGGTGGCGGTTGATCTGGAGTCCTCGCTGTGGAAACCAGAGCCAGGGGGCTGCTGAAGACACAGGATGCACCTGGTTATTTCCAAAGCTTTTGTCTTGTCGGACATTGAAGAGCCAGGTGCAACCTGCATGTAACGGCATCTCTGCGGCGGGACTCGGACCCCAGGGACAGAATGTTGGACTTGAGTCCACAGTGCCCCTCCCGCCCGACCCAGGTTTGCCGACCTCATTCAGAACCGCTTCTCCTTCTCTGTAAGCTTCCGTTAGGTCGCCTGTTTTCCGAGCGTGAGCTGTGCGGACTCTGAGCAGGACAGTTGTCAGCCTGCCTCCTCCCTCCCAGGTGGACGTAGGCAGAACGTACCCCGGTCACTCTGCGAGTCTGCAGGCCCTGGCCCCGTGGAGGGGCCCAGGAGCTAGTCCCCACTCGCCCTGCCCCTGGGCCCCGCGGCTGCGTCTGCGGGCTGGGCAGGTGACGTGAGGGTGTCACCGCTGTGAGTGGGTTGCTGGTGGTGGCCTCAGGGTGGTCTCCAAGGCAGGATGGAGCTGGTGGGCCTCCCCCTGGATGCTGAGCAGAGGGACAAGAACGCACGTCTACGGCCAGGGCGGGCTCCACGCCAGCCTCTGTGTTCACGCGTGGGTGTGACGCGGCTGCCGCGTGCTGGTGGGTGTCTCGGAGCATAACCTCCCTTTCGGGGGCTGGGCCTGACCTGGAGGGGCTGCTGGCCAGAGCTGCCCTGTGGGGTCTGACCGCTGACCTCTCAATAACTGTGCTGTTTCTATCGGCTCGGCGGGGCCACGCCTGCCCACATATTTGGCTAAACGCATGTTGGGTGGGTTGGTGAGGGTGTTCCCGGATGAGCTCAGCAGAGGAGCTGGTGGATTTGGGAGGCACACAGCCTCCTCTGATGAGCGTGGCCCCAGAGGACAGGTGGGGGATGGAAAGCTGAGGGGGAACCCCATCTCCAACGGACAGGCGGCTCTTTGAGGGACTTCTCAGCCCCCTGGCCTGTGTCAGCGGTCAGCGAGGCTCCTCCCAGCAGCCAACAGGCAGACACGGCTGGTGAGGCCCTGGCCGGCACACGGGCCACGCCTACACCTGTCGGCCACAGTCGGGTGCATCTGAGCCCGGGCCATGGGCCCCCTGCTGCGACCCCCGTGAGCTTCGTGCGGGCAGCCCACCTTCTCCACCACCTGCACCGGGGAGGAAAGGGCAGAGGGGACGGCTGACAGGATCTTGGGGTGCGCTGCAGCACCCGCAGCGGCCTCAGGGTGGGGAGAGCTGAGGACTTGGGAGTGTCCCCAAAGGCCCCGTTTCCTGCCCGCTCTGCAGATGGTGCCCCGCTGGTCCCGTGCGCCCAGGCCCCGCTGCAGGCCCCGGGGACAGCGCTCAGGGAGCCGGGGCTGAGTGCCCGGCAAGGCGGCTGCGACCCTGGCCCCAGATCCAAGCGCCTGCGGGGCTGCCCCCCCAGCTCCTGTCCCCAGTCAGAACCCACTATTTTTAGGAGAAGTGGGGGCCTTGGAGCAGATCCCTGAAAGGAACGGGCTGTGGGCCGTGTGACTCAGCGGAGGCAGGAATGTCACGTCACCCGCGCCTGCACCGGCCAGCTGGGCTGTCAGCTGCGGGGCCCAGAGCCCATAGAAGGGCCCCTGGGACAAGCAGGGAGGTGCCCCGGCCCTGCGTGCACACGGCATGCACACCTGTGCACACTCACGGGGACACACACACTTTCACAGCTGAGCGCCGTGGAAGCCAGAGTCCCCCAGGGCCCCTGCGTCCTGGTGGAGGGAGGGTGACAACACAGACACAGCCCACACAAGGAGGGGACGGAGCTGCTGGGGCCCGTCTCCCTCCGTCACGGTCTGTGGTCACCAGAGGCCAGAGCCCTTCTGTCTGAAGGGCTCCGCGGCCCCTCTGGGGGCAGGCAGGTCGTCACATTCCACAGCAGCTGCTTCAGGGGAGTCCAGGGTGCCGGCTGCCTCCAGGGTGTGTGGAGCCGTGTGCTGGCTCACAGCGGAGACAGAGCTGCTGCCCCGGCCCTCCAGCAGCACGTGCTCCTCTGCCACACATACTCATGTGTGCACCCGTGTGCACACATGGACACAGGCATACCCAGCCCGTGCACATTCATGCATGCACCCGTGTGCACACACACACACCCAGCATTGCACACGGGTGCACACTCCTATGTGCACACATGCACACGTGCTACCTGCACATGCATTTGCACAGCCTTTTTTCTGTGAAGTGGAGGGAACTCCTCTGGTAGGAGAGGGACAGACACATGCAGGGTGAGTCCTCTCGTTATTCAACCTTTGTCACATCATGGCTCCCAGAGAAGCTCACGCCAGGGGCACCCAGGGCAGGGGCCACCCTCTGCGGGAGGTGCTGCCGTCCAGGCGCGCGGTCCTGCCTGACGTGCCGGGAAAGGCCTCGTCTGTGCAGCTCAGCGATGCGGCCGTGGACAGATGACAGTGGAGGCAAAAGCAGGGCCTTGCGGAGGAGAGACCGGGCAGGACTCACCCCGCGCTGGCGCTTCGGGGCTAGTTCACGGGGAAGCCGCCATGTGCGTCCTGGTGACCGACCCTCGGGCGCAGACTCCGCACCTGCGAGGCTGACCGTGCAGGTGCCTCTTCTCCAGCGAAGAGCAGGGCAAGTGCGAGAGCTCTCACCTCACCTCATCCTCCGCTCCCTCCGTGGGGATGGGGCCAGGCTGCACCCCCGAGGTCCCCTCTCCCTGCCTGGGACCCGGCTGCCTCTGCCTGAGGCAGGGCTGGTGCTCCACCTGCCCCGCACATCGGAGCCCAGGTCTGGGCACCAAGGAGACCTGGGCCGCTGGGAGGCCCGGTCGAAAGGGTGGCGTCCCTCCGCTGGAAGCAAGCCCCGCCCCAGCTGCCCAGGACCCCTGCCACAGGCGGGAGCCCCTGAACCATCTCCCGAGCCCCACTTTTCCCAGGAGGCACAGGAAGTCCGGGACCTAAGGCGAGGGGGCAGGCTGGGCCAGTAAGCTGGTGCCCTCCCGGGACTAATCATCACTAAGAAAGGCTTTGCTGATGACAGTGTTTGTGGGGAGTCGTGGGCGCCCGGAGGCCGGTGGCTCTTCCAGGACAGGCAGCCGGACACCATGAGCCTCAGCGAGGAGCAGGTGCGGCAGTTCCTGGACCAGAACCCCGGCTTTGCGGACCGGTACTTTGCAGGGAAGAAGCTGAGCCCTGAGGATGCGGCCCAGGCCTGCGGGGACGGGCTCCCGGCGGGCGGGGACGGGGTCCCGGGCGGCGCCGGCTTCCGAGAGCTGTGCCAGGTGGAGGAGAGCGCCGCCCTGCTGGAGCTGCTGCGGGACATGCAGGAGAGCGTGAACATGGAGCGCGTGCTCTTCAAGGTCCTGCGCCGCCTCTGCCCCATGCTGCGCGCCGACCGCTGCAGCCTCTTCCTGCACCGCCAGCGCAACGGCGCGGCCGAGCTGGCCACGCGCCTCTTCAGCGTGCAGCCGCGCAGCGCCCTGGAGGACTGCCTGGTGCCCCCTGACGCCGAGATGGTCTTCCCGCTGGACATCGGGGTGGTGGGCCACGTGGCTCAGACCAAGAAAACGGTGAACGTCAAGGATGTGGCCGAGGTGGGTTCCCGGCTGCGGGCCCACCGCCCTGCGGCGACGCTGGGGTGGCGTTCGGTGGGGGTGGGGGAAGCGGCGGGCCAGGCCTCCTGGAGAGAACGGGACCCCCAGGGGCCTGGCAGGTGCCGCTGCCCCTGGGCCTGGGGTGTGGGAGGAGGGGTCACAGCAGAGCGGCCGGGAAGCAGGCGGGGGCAGGAGTGGGCACAGCGAGGCTGCGAGGTTCTGTGACACACGGGCCTGCGGGCGGGAAGGAGCCACCCCACCGGCCTGGCTGGGGGGTGTGGTGGGACAGGACGGGGTGTCAGCTGTAGGAGGCGCGGCCCAGGAGGGGTGCACCGGGGCTTCCACCAGGGGGGAGGCCACAGAGAGCGGGAGCTGGAAGCCACGACCTGGATCAACCTTTTCCGCTACCACAAAGGAGCCCCACGCAGCCGCTGTCCCCTTGTCCCTGGGGACAGACACCAGGCGGCACCTGGGAGGGAAGCAGCCGGCCACAATCCTCTTAACATGAATCTGCTCCCAACCAGCTTCCACCCTGCGACCTGAATAGGGTAATCTCGGGGATCGGCTTCACCCTCACTTCCTCTGCGAGAAACGGGTCACCCAGGAATAGCAACAGCAGGAGCATGGGTTTCCTGGAAACAGGAGTTCGGCCCTGAGGGGTCCCCCTTCCATCTTGTCCCTTCGGCCCAGGTCCCCGCCCTCCGGCCACCGCCCCAGCCTGTGCTCTGGGTGCCCTGCGCTTGCTCTGAGCGGCTGGCTCAAGCTTCCGGGTTGGCCGGCCGCGTCCCGCCCAGCAGGGTTACCTCCCCGGGGCCTGCTGGCCGGCACAGGGCAAGAGCCACGGTGGGACCCCGCAGTTTGGAATGGGGTGATAGGTGGGGTAATAGGGTCTGAGCCAGGCCGGCGTCCGAGGACCACCAGTGGCTGCGTCCTCACCTGCCTCCCAGGCGGCTGGTGCCAGGGCTGGACCACGGGGTGTCTGCACTCACCTGAGGCCTCCGTGGAGGTGGCCCGACCCCAGGTCTCCGGAGCTACAGCCCCCGTTTTCCCTTGGTCCCCTCACAGGACCCCCACTTCAGCCCCTTCGCTGATGAGCTGACGGGCTATGTGACAAGGAACATCCTGGCCACGCCCGTCATGAACGGCAAGGATGTGGTGGCTGTGATCATGGCTGTGAACAAGCTGGACGGGCCGGGCTTCACCAGCGAGGACGAGGACGTGAGTGTCAGGCCTCCGCCCTGTGCTGGGGCGCCTGCGGCCGTCCCTGTGCGTCTGTCTACACGCGTGTTCACGCACACGGACACCAGTGCTCCACCCCGGGCCGCTGGGCTGAGACCCCCGCTACACAGCTGCCCGCCCTCCCCAGAACCAGGCTTCAACTCTTCTTGTTGTGACTTCTGTTCCAGGTCTTCTTGAAGTACCTGAACTTTGGGGCGTTGAACCTGAAGATCTACCACTTGAGCTACCTGCACAACTGTGAGACCCGCCGAGGCCAGGTACCTGCACCCGCTGCCCCGCGGGCCCTGCCGCCGGCCGTCCAGGGACGGGCCTGTCCAGGTCCCCTGCTCTCTGACGGGGACGGCAGGGCTGGCTCACCCCGGGCTGGCCGGCTCCAGGGGGCCGGACGGTGGCCGCTGGGCTGCAGGTGTGACGTGCCCGCCGAGAGCCGACTCCGGGCCACGGCCGAGGACACTGCCTGCTGAAAGCTGCCCTACCTGTCCCCAAGGAGCCGGGGGATTGTGAATAAACAGGGAGCCCAGCTGCTCTGCAGGCCGAGACCCCTGGGGTTTGGCCTTGGCCGTGGGGGTGCCGCATGGGACAGATCTGCTTCCCCCATCAAGGGGCTGGAGGGGGCAGGGGGGCCATGGTTGTGGAAGAGGGTGGGGAGCTCACAGCACGTGAGGATCGGTCCCTCCCACCCCCCTGCTTCCGGGTGACTGAGCAGCGAGTGTGAGAGGAGCAAGTCCCCAGGGCCCTGGGGCTGAGGAAACTGCGGCCACAGCGGAGCCTCCGAGGCCAGCGGGTGACTGGCCACTCCACGCTGTCCCACTGCCTGGCCACTGCATCCTGGGCACCCAGTGTAACCCTGTCTCACGCTACCCCGTCTGGGGGATCCCTCCGGAGCCACAGGCTTCAGGAGGAGCAGGCTGGGCAGGTGTCCCGGAAGGTCCCCCAGTCCAGGCACCTGCAATGAGACCCTCGGGGAGGGACCCTCCCAGGCTCAGGGCCATGTGGGGACAAGGCCCAGCGTCCTGCGCCCGTTCAGAAGGGGCAGCGGGAGGACGCTTGGTGAGGGGCAGGCGCGAGGAGGCCCTGGGCAGAGGAAAGGTCACGGGAGGACCTGAGGCCACAGAGCAGCTGAAAGCCAGTGGGCAGCTGGGGTGGAGCGTGCGGCCAGGCTCAGGGCCAGGCGGGGCCCCACCCGAGGGGAGGGCCGGAGGTCCAGCGACGTGGCCACGGGGCGCCCTGCTGCTGGGAGGGAAGGCGCGGTGACCGCAGGGCTGGAGCCGGAGTTTGAGTGGGAGACTCGTGGGTGCTGAGCTCTGGGCTCACTTGTGTGGTTGTCTCTTTACACTGGTCTGAACTGGGGGTCACACCCCTTAGGTCGTGACCCAGCTCAAGGTTCCTGCCTTTCATGCCCCTCCTCCCCGACCCTCCCAGCAAGGAGCGGTGTGAGCAGGTAGCCGGTGCACACAGGGGTGTCCTGCATGGGCACGGAGCCCCGCGTCAGCACGGAGTTAAACACGCAACCCGGCCGTGGCCTCCTCTGCCGAGAGCGAATTTCACCCGGCAGCTGGTGCCTCCTTCCACCAGGTGCCACCCACACGCTGGCGGCCGGTCCCGCGTGTGTCCGGGGCCTGGGCACGGGGGTCGCGCGCAGCTCTCCCTGCCTTGGGTGTCACCCACGGCGCGCATCCCGGTGACCGAGCCCCTCCAGAGGGGCCTGCGTTTCAAAACCGTGAGAGTCTCAGGCTGTAGTCCCCCAACCTAGGGAATGATTTTTCTAAATCTGCATATGTTAAGGTTAGTTCTTGGTGCTGTAGTTTCTACAGGTCTTGACAAATGTGTCAGGACTTCTGTTCACGATGACGTATCAGAGGGAATAACTTCACTGCCCCCACAATCCTCTGGGCTCCCTACGCACCCTCCACCCGCTCCGGCAACCTCCAGTCGTCCCACTGGCTCCGCAGTTTGGCCTGTTCCAGGGTGTCCGTGGCTGGAGTCACGCGTGTAACCTTCTCAGCCCGGCCTCTCTTGGCCACATGAGTTTCCGGTTCCTCTGCGTCTTCTCATGGGTGGTAGCGCGTTGCTCTGTTGCGCCGGGAAAACTTCCACCGGGTGTGACCAGCGCCCGTGTCCCCACCTGCCGAGGGGCCCCTGCTGCTCGCAGTTAGGGGCCATTATGAGGGAAACAGTTACAAACTTCGGGGGGGACCTACGTTTCCAATTCAGCCGACGGTACCCGGTCAGCTGCGGGGTGACGGCCTGAAGCGCCCGCCGTCCGCACCCGTGGGCTCCGGGTGTTGCCGCCTGGGGGTTCAGTGTCTCCCTTTCCGTCTCCCGTCCCCGAATGACGCGCGTGTTGGGTGTCATCCCAGGTCACACTCCCCGTTCTCTGGTGAGACGTCTGTTGCCCATTTTTGCTTTAGGGTTTCTGCACCGTTACTGCTGACTTTTAAGAGTTTGGGGTAAATGGTGGATATCAGTCCTTACCAGACATGTGTTCGTTGAATGTTTTGTCCGTGGGTGTAGCTTGTGTTTTGATTCTCGTAACAGTGTATTTAGAAAAACAGAAACTTTAAATTTTTTTTAAAGAGAGCATCTTTTTAAAAATATTTTACTTATTATTTTTAGAGAGAGGGGAGGAGAGAGGCAGAGGGAGAGAGACATCCATGTGTGGTTGCCTTTCACCTGCCTCCAGCTGGGGACCTGGCTGGAGACCTGGCTTGCAGCCTGATTATGTGCCCTGGCTGGGGATCAAACCAGCGACCTTGGGGTTCACAGGCCGGCAAGAACCTTTATATTTTAATGGAGCCCCCATTCTGAACCCCCTCATGGCTGAGAGTTGGGGGCTGCTTCTTGAAACTCATGGGGAAACCCACAGCCACCTCGATGTCCTCCTACATCACCCTGCAGACTTTGCGCTTCATGTTTCACACCGGGTTCGAGAGGGGCTGGTCTGAGTCTGGACGTGCAGCTGTGGCGGCCAGGAGGGGCAAGGTGGCCCT
This sequence comes from Noctilio leporinus, assembly GCA_004026585.1. NCBI lineage: Eukaryota > Metazoa > Chordata > Mammalia > Chiroptera > Noctilionidae > Noctilio > Noctilio leporinus. The sequence continues at coordinate 40,239 of PVIW01004830.1, read as the reverse complement.
TCCCACGCGGACGGCCTCTGCGCCCCCCTCCGTGAGCCGGTTCCAGGCCGGGCCCTCGTGCCGGTGCTGAGCTTGGGAGCGTCAATCCCCGTTGTTTTTCCTGTGGTGCTGTGCTTGCTCGGCTGTGCTTTTTGCCTTTTGGGTACATTTCAAAATCAGTTTTTCCACCTCCACCAAAGAGTTTGCTGGTATTTTTTTGGAAACTGCATTAACGCTGTATATCTAGCTGGGAAGAATAAGCATGTTGATAGTAATCAGTCATGGAGCATAGTTCTTTATATATTATTAAATTGTTTTTGTTACTGTTTTCAGAAATTTTGCACTTTGGGCTGTAGTTTTTATTTCTTGTACTGTCTTTATCTAGTTCTGGTGTTAGGGTCGTGCTGGCCTCAAAAATCACTGTTGGCTACTTCTGGCCAAGATGGAGGTGTGGGTAGTCAAGACTGGTGCCCTGGTGCAACTGTAAGAAAAATCACAGAATCAAAACCAAAAACACCCACGGCTTCCAGAAGACCAGCCTGTACGGAAGTACAACAATCAGGAATTGAAAGAAGCCACATTCCTCCCGATGGGTAGGAGGGGTGGAGAGGATGCGGTGTGGTGGCGGCGGGCGGAACAGGTGGTCCCACATTCACGTGTGGTTGGATAAAACTCTGGAGGGAAACCTTGAGAGCCAGCAACCCCAGCTCCCGGCCAGGCCACACAGCCCAGGGCTCCAGCGCTGGGAAAATACAGCCTCGCACTTCAGACTGTAAAAACCAGTGGGGTGGAGCAGTGGAAGACACGGTCAGTCTCCCAGGAAAGGGCCCCCAGGGTCCTGCATGTACACAAACCCACCCACTCTGGGAACCACAACGAGGGCAACAGCTGGAGGGCCACCAGCCGCACGCAGGAAGCGGGCGAAGCGACTGGAAACGGGGCGAGTGCTGAGCTGGCCTCCCGCAGCCGCACAGCCCCCCTCGGAGCCCCCTCACCCAGCGCCAACAAGCAGTGAGGTGGGTTGGTTGCCCCACCTGGCGATCACCTAAGGCTCCACCCCATGCAATGTAACAGGACGGAGTCAAAGCCGTCGCACCCGATAGACGGGAACACACAGGGAGGCTGCCGAATTGGGGAGACAAAGAAACATGGCCCAAATGAAAGAACAGAAGCAACTCCAGAAAAAGAGCTCAACAAAATGGAGATAAACAACCTGTCAGATGCAGATCAACACTGGCGATGAGGACGCTCAGAGAACTCAGAGTGCGGCAGACACGTAAGGGAAGAAATGGAGGCTACACCAAGGGAAATCATGAAAAACCCACCGGGGCTGACAGGGAAAGGAAGGAAGGAAGCTGGGGTTTAAATGAAGAATTTGGAACATAAGTAAGAAAGAAACAGTCTACGAGACTGTCCCAACCACTCAGAGAACAGAATGAAGAAACAAAACTTTTTAAAATAGGAGAAGAAGAGGACGCTGAGACATCACGGAAGTACCAACATCCGAGTCACAGGGAAGCCAGAAGAAGAAGAGGAAGAGCAAGAAGTAGAAATCTTACTTGAAAAAAATAATGAAAAAAAAACCTTCCTTAATTTGGAGAAGGAAATAGGCACATCTAGGATGCACAGAGTCCTGAACAAATTGGGCCCAAAGAGGACCACACCGGGACACAGACCATAATTAAAATGCCAGAGGGTAAATAGAGAGAATCTTAAATGCAGCCAGAGAGCCCTGGCTGGTGGGCTAAGGGGATTGAGCACCAGCTGGTGAATCAGAGGGTCTGGGGTCTGACTCCCGGTGAGGCCGCATGCCTGGGTTGCAGGCCAGGTCTGTGGTTTGGGGTGCACAAGAGGCACCCACCTTCACACTGGTGTTTCTCCCCCTTTTGCCTCCCTCCCTTCACCTCCCTTCATCTCTCTCAAAAATAAATAAATAAAACCTATTTTAAAAATATACAGACAAGCAGCAAGAGAAAAGCAGAGTTACCTACCAAGGAGCTCCCATAAGACTATCGGCTCATTTTCAAAAGAAACTTTTCAGGCAAGAAGTATTCAAAGTGATGAAAAGCAAGGACCTACAACGTGGTTGACGCTACCCAGCAAAGCTAACATTTGGAATGGAAGGGCAGATAAAGTGCTTCCCAGGCAAGGTAAAGCTAAAGGAGGTCATCATCACCAAGCCCTTATTATATAAAATGTTAAAGAGACTTATTTAAGAACAAGAATCAAAACTATGAATTTTAAAATGATAACAGGCCCTGGTTGGTGGCCCAGTGGATTGAGCACTGGCCTGCGAACCAAAGTGTCACTGGTTTGATTCCCAGCCAGGGCACATAACCAGGTTGCAAACCAGGGCTGCAGCCAGGTCCCCAGCTGGAGGCAGGTGAAAGGCAACCATAGACTGATGTTTCTCTCCCTTTCTTCCTCCCTCCCTTCCCCTCTCTTTAAAAATAATGAATAAAATCATCAAAAAAAATAAAATAAAATGATAACAAACTCACAACTATCAATAATTGAATCTAAAAACCACAGACATACAACAATAAAATTAAATAAAAAGTAGAAAATTATAAACAAATAAAAAACAAAGATAAAAACAAACTAAGCAAACTACCAGAATAGGATCAGGATCACAGGTATGGGGATCATTGGTTATCAGCTGGGAGGGGAAAGAGAGAAAAATGGGGATATAGTGCAGGGACTGAGAAGCGAAATTGGTAGGTACAAAATAGACAGGGGGATATTAAGAATAATAAAGTAGCCCTGGCAGATGTGGCTCAGTGGATTGAGTGTCAGCCTGTAGACCAGAAAGTCACTAGTTTGATTCCCAGTCAGGGCACATGCCTGGGCTGTGGGCCAGGTCCCTGCTTGGATGTTTTTCTCCCCCTCTTTCTCCCTCCCTTCCCCTCCCTCTAAAAATAAATGAATATGTATATATAATCTTTTTTAAAGAAACCGTTTTAGAAAGGAGTGGGAAATGGGAAACCAAAGTACTTATACACACGACCCACAGACATGAACTCAGGCGGGAGTTTCCGGAGGGAAGATGGGTACCAGGCAGGGGGTGCAAAGGGAGAAATTGGGGCAACCGTAACAGCAAACCAATGAAATACACTTGTTTAAAATGTGGCACGGGAAGTGCTCTCTGGCTTCTGTGTTTCAGAAGAGGGTGTAGCCACCAGGCACAGTTTCTTCCCTGAATGCTGAGTAGAGTTCACCAAGAAATTCATAAGAACCGATCCGTTCCTTTCGGAATGCTCTTAATTGTCGCCCTGATGCCTTCAGAGGTTTTAGTTCTGTTCTGTTTGTTCTATTTCTCCTTGTGTGGGTTGTTCAGGTTGAAAAATTCATTTTATCTAGGCTATTTGATCTACATTATGAAATTTGGGGGCATAGTATTGTTAATACTTTTTATTTACCTTCTTCTACCTGCTTTTGGCTTAAGTTGCTCTGGTTTTTCTAGTTTACTAATATTTCATCACTGGTTTTGGAAATTCTTGTCTTGTGTCTGTGCCTATAATGCAGTCAAGTCCCTCCACCCCCACACAGCTTTCACTGGATTCCACAAATTTTTTTAAAGATTTTATTTATTATTTCCAGGGGGGGGGTAAGGGAGAGAGACAGAGAGAGAGAGAGACATCCATGTATGGTTGCCTTTCACCTGCCTCCAGCTACGGACCTGGCTGGAGACCTGGCTTGCAACCTGGGTCTGTGCCCTGGCTGGGAATCGAACCAGCGACCTTTGGGTTCGCAGGCCGGCACCTTATCCACTGAGCCACCAGCCAGGGCTTTGGATTCTACAAATTTTGATAAGCTGTATTTTCGTATTCACTTAGTTCTAAGTGTATCCATTTCTCTTGAGTCTCCTTCTTTGACCCACGTTTGATGTAGAAATCTGTTCTTTAATCTACTTTGGATTTTTCCCACTATGTTTATGTGATTTTTTTCTTGAAGTCCACTGTGGTATGACAAGGCACCTATATGAATCTTATTCTTTCATCTTTTTTGAGATGTTTTCTGGCCAGAACGTGGCCTTTTTCAGTGAGAGCTCACACGGCATGAGGGTGTGTCCCGCTGTTGTTGGGTGAAGTGACCGTCACAAGCCGTCATACCTGGTTCTTAGTTCTCCCATTTCCTGACTGATTTTCTGCCTGCTGACCTATGAATTAGTGAAGAAAATGGTAGCTACCATCAAGCATGTACCTGCTGGTCCTCACAGCTCCACCTGCCTAGGGCTGGGTTGTGAGGGGCTCCGACTGGGCCCGTGTTTGCTGGACCCATTGGTTTCACAGGTGGGGGCTGCAACCGCCTCCCACCAGGCCCCTGAGCTTGGCCGGCGTGAGGGTTATCCGGTCGCGCTTGGACTCAGGTGCGGATGGAAGCCAGCAAGCCAAGGCTGGATAAACATTGTGCCTGGGATCCCAGTTGCGATGAAGGTATACGAAACGATCGTTTCCATGTCACGTGGCCAAGTCTTGCTGTTGTAAACCTTCTATGTGGCTGGTGCGATGAGTGGAATTAATACAAGTAGTGAATTACGATTGAGGAGGTGAACAGCTTTATTACTTTTATCTGGAGATCGCCCGGTGTTTTATCTGCTCACACAAACGGGCACGACCCACCCTGTAGAAGTTTAACAAATCGGGGCGAACACGCCTGAAGGCCTGAGGCAGCAGATTCGCACACGCCTTTCGTTCACAGTTTTCCTTTCTACTATTAGGTTCACGTCTCATTACAGCATATTCACAGTGCAAGTTCACAAATGGATTTTGGTTCGGCGGCTGGGAGCAGGGGGCACAGAACGGACGTCGTTAGGGTGACGGTGGCTGCGTGGTGGCGCCCACCGTGGCCCTCGCTCGGGTGGTGCGGCTCCGAGGCCTGTGGAACCAGCAACAGGGCTTCCACCTGCTCCTCCCGGGGGAGCCCGTGGGCATCCGGGCTGCGCGTGCGCCGTTCACACACCTGCCCGTGGGCCGGACAGGGGGTCACTGCTGCTCCGCAGGACAGGCTCAGGGCCCAGGCACTGTGGGAGCACCGGCAGGAAGGAGCCACAAGCAGCTGTCCCTTCGCTTCCTGAGCAAGCGGCCACTGTCCCGTGAGCACTGGAGCCCTTGGGGACTGTGCGGTCCCACCCCGAGGGTCTGCTGTCTCGGAACTTCCGTCGGCCAGGCCAGTGTGGTCCCGGATCAGGGAGGGACCGTCACCAGGGGAGCGACCGGCAGGGAGGGCGTCAAGGGCGAGTCACGTTTCTAACACTGACGTGAGTGGGGATGGGGTCCCAGCTGCACCTGCAGCACCACCTAGACCCTCTCCCGGCGCCCGTGTCCGCAAACAAGTGACGGACCTCAGCCCTCAGCTCCCGGCTGCGTGTTTGTTCGGAGCGTGACGGTCTCCTCATCCGGCAGCCACTGTGGACCCAGGAGCCGGATTACACGGCAGCGCCAGAGAACGGGGTGCGCGGCCCACAGCATGAGAGGTGCTGTGACTAGAGCAGGTCCTGGGGTCCCTCGGGCGGCGGACACGAGCACACCCACGTGCTGAGCAGTTCAGGGGGGCTGTGCGGGGCCCGGCGACACCGTGAGGATGACGGGGAACCGCTCTCCCCTATGCCCGGCCAGGCAGGACTTCGGGGCGGGCGGGCGAGCCCCCGGGGACACTGCGGAAGCTGCCGCTGCGGGATGGCGGCCGGACGACGGGACGGCCACTTGACTCACGCGCTGCTGCACCAAACACCGTTTCACGTGAACCTACTTACCACTCGAGTGCGTCCTCCTTCCACACGCGTTTGCCCACGGACAGCGGGTGGAAGCCGGGCAGGGGTTCGCTGCGTCAGGCTTCAGGCTGGGGTGGGGGGACGTCCAGGCCAGGCCGTGAGGAGGCGGCGGATGCAGAGGGCGCTGGCCCCCGGGGGGCTGTTCTGTGCTGACCCCCGTGCAGCACCGTCAGGCCGGGACGATAGGGGGGAGCTGAGCCGCCTGCTGGTCAGTAGCGCGAGGTTTGTTCTCCCTTCGGCTGAGCTGCGGGTGGGCTGGGGGTCGGTGGCAGCGCTCCAAGTGACACACCGGGGCCACCAGGGACGGCACACACGGGGCCGATGACGCTACGCGTGGAGCACGGCTGCCGGCTTGTTCTCCACTCCCACGTGGGGCTGGGCAGCAAAGTGAGGTGGGGCCACGGTCCCACGTCAGGGGAAGGCAGTGCGGCAGGTCCCCGCAGCCGGAGACCCCTGGGCAGTGGAGCGCATGTCCCCACCCCGCCGGCTGCGACCGGGCCTGGGGCCCTGCTTGCGGTTTCCTCGTCCGGCACCGGACTCGGGGCAGCGGGTGACGCGCACGGTGAGCTGTTCCAAAGCAGCACTTGTGGTGGGTCTGGGGGGCAAATGTCAGCAGGTGGTCACCCTCTGCCTGGGTCAGGTGTTGGGGAAAAACAGGACGTCCGGGGTGATCACAAAAACGTTCCACATCGAAGTCGTTTGGGGACCTCCGTGGGCGCTGTCCTCGGAAAGGCTTTCTCGGGTGACACTGCATCGTCCGCGGTGTCAGGGGAGGACGTTTATCTCCACACCTGGTGACACTGCTCAGCAGAGATGAAGCCACATTCGAGCTGATGGCCCAGGAGGATGCTGGGCGGCCGTGGCTGGGGGGCCGTGGCTGGGGCGCCGTGGCTGGGGGCCGTGGCTGGGAGCGCCCTGGTGTGAGCAGTTTTCCTGCGTCACCGGGAGCTGCCATTTCCGCGCAGGCTGACCCGCCGGGGCCCGGGGCCTGCATCATGGCCCCTCAGATCAAGGCGGCGGCTGCAGTGAGGATGATACCTGCAATAAAGCTGCGGCCGTGCCGACTTCTCTCTGAGTGAGTGAGTCGGTGCAAGAATGGAAATAACATTGGCCGTCAGTCATAGACCTGAGTTTCCATGGTTACCAACATGGGGATAAGAGGTCCGGGTTCCCCTGTAGACAGTGGCAACGGCACCTTGTTTCTGGGTGGAACCGAGGGCTGCGGCCGCTGCCCGAGAGGAGGGGCTGACGCAGCCGTTCACCCCGTGGGACGCAGCCTGGCGCCAGCCGGGCCAACCAACTGAGCCCACGGACAGTGACGTGCGTCACGCAAACCTCACCGCGGAGAAGGACACTGGGTGTGAGCCGGGCCCGAACCAGCTGGAGGGTTCAAGTCGTTCGCCTCCCACTGTGAGTTCACGCGGGGGCCGCTCGCACGAGCCACTGTGGGGGGCAACAGCCCACAGCCGAGACCTCGCTGGGACGTGACGGCCTCTCAGCGGACGGCAGAGGCTACTCGTGTAGCTGCTGTTGACGGGACCCGTGAGCCGCCCCCGGAACAGGGCTTCAGTGGCGTGACGCCGCATGACGTGGTGCGGCACCCCAGGGGGAGCCCCAGGGGCACCTGCGACCGTCACTTCCGGTCGTGTTGAGCGCAGCCTGTGAGGCCACCGCTGCTCCACGCAGACGTGGCGGTGCCGGGACAGAGCGTGTGTCGGGAGCCACGCGTCCCGTGACCGTCCCTGTGGAACCTGCTTCTCGGGTATGAAAGGAGACCTCGGCCTGCGGCACGTGCTGCGTGTGGGGTTCAGGGCATGGGACTCCGCCAGTGGCCCCCTGCGGAGCACCTGTCACGGAGCAGATGGGGCCCGAGGGCCCCGCAGCAGCAGAGGTGGACCTGGGCGTTCAGAGAGGCCGGAAGCCAAGGGGCTGCGTGTTTGGCGCGGCTGGGGGGCCGCAGGGCCTGCAGTGGGAGGGCTGCTGCGCGGGGGCCTCTGCCGGTGTCCCCAGGGCGCTGGGCCCGAGGGTGGTGCCGCACGGGCGGGGCCGGCACTCGGTGGGTAGAGACCCAGTCACTGCTGCCCCCTCGTCGCCTGGGCAGGTCCCCGGTGACAGCAACACAGCCCTGAGCTAGATTTCTCGTTTCTTCTGTCTTTAGGTATAAAGGTTTAGCTGTTGCTGTGTCACATCCGTCCCATCTTCCCCTCGCCCTCCCCTTCCCCCCAGGTAGACTTCTCAAGACGGGGCGGGCGGGAGTCACCCCCTGGGCCGGCCTGGAGGCCTAGTCGCCCGGGCTCTGGGGAGAAGGGTCCCTCCCGGTGATGGTGGCAACGGGGGCTCTTAACCCCTGAGATTTACTCCCCCGCAGCTCTGCTGTCAAGCGTGTTTCTGGGCCAGGTGCCCGTTTCTCTGAGGGCAGCACCGCTGCGTGTCTGCGCGGAGCCGCAGGCGTGTTGCTGCCAGTCGGGGCTTGGAGCCTCGGGCAGGAGGTCAGGAGCCGGGCTTGGACGGAAGCCTGGGCGTCTCCCGCCAGGGACCGTGGAAGGCTCCGCAAGTCACTCGTCCTGGGACGTTCGCTACCATAATGTCGGGGGTCCTGCCGAAGAAAACACCTACCTAGGAAGAACGGGCCTCCCACTTATCCAGCGTTCACCCCAGACACTGATTTGGATTCAGCTCCCCTTAAACCCAAGGCAGCTGCCCGCTTCCCGCCGCGGTGGAGACGGGCCGGGCCCGCCCGGGGCCGGGGTGGGGGGCCGCACCTGCACGTTACGGGGGCGTTCGGGGCAGCAGGGTTGGCTCAGCCACAGGACCAGTAGGAAAACTGTCGCCAGCGTCGCCTCCCCTGCGGCACTGGGGCTCCCGTCCCCTGAGGCTCGGGACCACGTGGTCTGAAGCTCAGCCAGACCCCAGGAGACAACAGACGGCGCAGACCACCCTCGGCCCACCCTGGTGAGGGCGCGTGGTGGCCACTGGCGTGTGAGCCACTGGGCCCCACCCAGGGCTGGAGTCGGGCAGCGGGAAACGGGGTCAGTGATGTCTCCCGTCATGCCGGCCCCTGAATCAATAGTTTGGGGACACCAGCGAGCTCAATCCTGGGCCACACGGGCCAGGGCGACCTTGTTTCTGCTCTTCTTTTGTCCTGGGAGAAACATACACGAGGAACCAACCTGCGCCACTTCGGGGGCTGAAGGGGGGCCGCCCGAGACGCAAGAGGAGCTGCGATTCAGGCCGAGGACGCCACGCGGGCTCCTGCAAGCGCCGAGGGCACGGGGACACGGACACGGGGACACGGGCACGGGGACACGGGCACGGGGACACGGGCACGGGGACACGGACACGGGGACACGGGCACGGGGACACGGGCACGGGGACACGGACACGGGGACACGGGCACGGGGACACGGACACGGGGACACGGACACGGGGACACGGGCACGGAGCGGTGGGGCCTCGCCAGGAGCCTCTTGTCCACGTGGCTCCTGCAAGCGCCGAGGGCACGGGGACACGGACACGGGGACACGGGCACGGGGACACGGGCACGGGGACACGGGCACGGGGACACGGACACGGGGACACGGGCACGGGGACACGGACACGGGGACACGGGCACAGGGACACGGGCACGGAGCGGTGGGGCCTCGCCAGGAGCCTCTTGTCCATGTGGCTCCTGCAAGCGCCGAGGGCGCGGGGACACGGGCACGGGGACACGGGCACGGAGCGGTGGGGCCTCGCCAGGAGCCTCTTGTCCACGTGGGCAGTGGGCGGCCACCCGGGCAAGTGGCGTCTCCAGAACCGGTTCCGGCCTGCAGCGTGGGGAGCTGCCGGGGACCCCAAGAGGGGCTGGCAGGAAAGGCGCCACATGGGAGGTGACCCTGAAGCAGGAGGAGGGCCTGGTGCCACGGGGGGCTCGTCACTGGCCGGAAGACAGTGCGGTGGTGAGTGGCTGTGACCGTGCGGGGCCTGGAGGTGACCTGCTTCGGACATTGGACCATGGAGACACCGAGGAGGGAGCCCCACAGCGCCCAGCCAGGAGTGCTGGACAGGCTGGGGTCCGGCGGGAGGGTCCAGGCAGGTCAGGCCAGGCCCCGAGGGGCATGTCACTGAACTGTCATTCTCACCTGGCTTTGCTGGGGACCCAGGAGGGCCGGGCAGGCAGGAAACAGCCCACGCTGCTCTCAACGCCCCGGAGCTGCCTGCCTTGCCTTCCAAGCTCATGGCGACTGGTCCCAAGCCCAGGGACGCGTGATCTCCACCCAAGCGAGAGGCCAGCCCCAGGCCATGAGCACCCGCCTCTCCTTCCGGGTCCCAGGGCTCCGGGTTGGGCAGCAGGAAGCCTGAGACGGGCCGAAGCTCCGTGCCGGTGCCCCTGTGAGCCTCGGAGCCTGCACATACGTGTGTCTCACGTGCGACAGTTCATGCCCAGGTGCCGCTTTGGTCAGACAGGTGTGTGGGTGCGACCCCGGCCCACAGCTGTGCTACTCGGCAGGTGCTCCTGTGGTCAGCCAACAAGGTGTTTGAGGAGCTGACGGACGTCGAGAGGCAGTTCCACAAGGCCTTCTACACGGTGCGCGCCTACCTGAACTGCGAGCGGTACTCCGTGGGCCTGCTGGACATGGCCAAGGAGAAGGTGAGGCTGCTGGGGCTCCCGGCCGCCTGCCCCCACGGCCCCCAGGCTGCTCACCGACTCCCCCTCCCCGCTCTGCGCAGGAATTCTTCGACGTGTGGCCTGTTCTGATGGGGGAGGCCCAGCCATACTCAGGCCCGCGCACACCCGACGGCCGTGTGAGTTCTGGGGCGAGGGGTCTCCAAGCACAGGGCGGGAAGGGGCCTGTCCAGCCCCACCCAGCAGGGTTCAGGAGCAGGGGGCCAACGCTCCGTCCCCCCCAGGTTCCCTGGGGGCTGACGTGGGAGTCCCTCAGCACTGCTGTGCTCTGTTCCTCAGGAAATTGTCTTCTACAAAGTCATCGACTACATCCTCCATGGCAAGGAGGACGTCAAGGTCATCCCGTAAGTGCAGGGCCTTCCGGGAAGTGTGGCCTGGGCTGTGGGCGCCACACCTTTGTGGGGTGGACAGGGGGTGATGGTCAGTGACTCACTGGCCTGGGAGAAAATGAAAAGGAAGCAGGGACATGATGGCCAAGGCCCGTGAGCACACGGTGGGCACCCCAGGGTGCCGGTGGCCTTGTCCACAGCCACTGGCCTTGCCATCCCTCAAGGTGTCACCTGGGCTCCTGAGCCTCCCGGTAGGTGGAGACCCGGGGCTGCAGAAGGGGAGGGTGGGTGCATGTGCCCGGTGGGGTGGGACAGGCGGGGACATCCAGCCCAGCGTGCAGCCCGGGGGCAGGGCTCAGGATGGGGCTCCAACCTAGAGAGACGGCCTCGGCCAGCAGCCGCCTGGCCCCAGGGCCCCGTGCCCTGCAGGCTGTTGGGACCCCCACCAGGTCACAGCCCAGAACCAGGCCCCAGGGCGGGGCACCAACCCTCAACGCCATCGCTGGGGTGTGGCCTCAGGGCCTGGGGGCAGGATGAGACAGCTCCCCATCCCCCACCCCCACAACCTCTGTGCCACCCAGAGCCCAGAGAATGGCAGACGTGAACACCCAGCCTGCACCACAGCCACACCTGGACCCCCTCACCCCCAGGTGCCTGGTCCACCTGGCCCTCTGCTTCTCTCCCCAGCGCACCCCCCGCTGATCACTGGGCCCTGGCCAGCGGCCTTCCGACCTACGTGGCAGAAACTGGCTTTGTGAGTCCCTGAGGCCCTTGCCCGCCGGCCTTCCCACCAGCCGTGCACGTCCGCGGGCTCCCTGCTCCCCACTTTCCCACAGGGAGGCTCCCTGGGCGGGGCCGCTGGGGTTGGAGCCGGACTGTGCGCTTGGCTGCCTCCCTGAACTTGTTCTCTGGTCCCTCCCAGATCTGCAACATCATGAACGCGCCTGCGGATGAAATGTTCAAATTCCAGGTATTTGTCCCTTTGTTAATAGAAGATGCGTCACGCTTAGGACGCAAGGTTCCGAAATGGGGGCTGAAGGGGTTTGGGGGTTTGGCTGCTTAAGAAACAACCTCCAAATCTCAGGGCCAAACAGCAGCGCACGCGTATTTCTTGCTCACAAGTCTGCGAGTTCACTGGGTGCAGCCGGACCCCCGCAAAGGCTCTCAGGGGCTCCCCAAGATTTCCCCGGGGACGCTGGCCCAGGTCGGGTGCACTGGCGGGAGTGCGCGTTGTCTCTGGGCCTCCGGGAACTGGCCGGTGTCCTCAGTTCAGCAGCAGGACCAGCTGTGTGGCCCCGGGGCTGTGAGAGCCTTGCCAGGGACCCTGCGGGGCGGCAGGGCACCCACCAGGCCCCGACAGGAAGTCCCCTGCGGGTGGGGGGGCTGAAAAGACCCCCGAGGACAAGCAGCCCAGGGCTGCCCCGAGCCTCCCACCCCACGCCTGTCCTCGCAGGAGGGGCCCCTGGATGACTCGGGCTGGGTGGCCAGGAACGTGCTGTCCGTGCCCATCGTCAACAAAAAGGAAGAGGTCGTGGGGGTCGCCACGTTTTACAACAGGAAGGACGGGAAGCCCTTTGATGAGCAGGACGAAGTCCTCATGGAGGTGACGCCCCGGGAGGGTCGGGGCTCATCCCCCTGGGGGCCCGGGGTGCAGCCCTGGGGGCCCCGCACTCCTGCACGGCGGGTGCCACGGGCGGGTGACGCCCCGTGAGGGTCGGGGCTCATCCCCCTGGGGGCCCGCACCCCTGCACGGCGGGTGCCACGGGCGGGTGACGCGCCCCTGCTGTCCACAGTCCCTCACACAGTTCCTGGGCTGGTCGGTGCTCAACACGGACACCTACAGCAAGATGAACAAGCTGGAGAACCGCAAGGACATCGCCCAGGACATGGTGCTGTACCACGTGCGCTGCGGCAAGGACGAGATACAGCTGATCCTGGTACCGCTCCCACACCTGGGCTCCGCCCCGCCCGGGGGGACACAGCTCCCAGCCCCAGTGCCCCAGCTGGGAGCCCCACGCACTCCCCCAGCCCAGGGCGGGTCCCTCCCCGCCTGTCTCCTGGGCCGGGTGCAGGGAGGGACCAGCACCCTCCTGGTCATCGTCAGCAGAAGCAGGACGGGCAGGGATGTGACCCACTCCGTCACTTCCCTCTGAAACTGGGGCCCCTGCCATGACCGTGGCTCCTTAGTGCTGGGTGCAACCGTGTCCCACGGCCGCCAGGGTAGGGTGACACGTCTCTCACACCTCTGTGTTCTCCCTCAGCCAACGCGGGAGCGGCTGGGGAAGGAGCCGGCTGACTGTGAGGAGGAGGAGCTGGGGGACATCTTGGTCAGAACCTGCCCCGCACCCCGAGCTGCAGGCTGGAAGGGGCTGCAGGAGGGAGGGGGGCTCCTCTGTCCCTGGGGGGTTGCATGTGGTCAGGCCCCGCGTGGCCCCGCACGGGGCTGCCATCCACAGGCCCGGTGCCCCTCATGCCTGTGCCTGCGTCCGTCCACGTGCGCGTCCTTGTGCTTGTTCCCCTGACGACAGCTGTGCCCGCCCAGTTGGGCGAGTTCTTGTTGGGCCCAGGGTGTGAGGGGCGGGGAGGAGGGGGCTGAGCTTTCGGGGGTCCATGTACCCAGCTTCAGGCCACTGGAGGGGTGGGTGCTGACAGACACCCAGGGCATCGGAGGCTGGACAGAGGGTCTGGGAGGGGAGGAGAGGAGGAGCCAATGGGGTTTGGGGGGCCTGCCCCCCTCAGCCGCACAGTCCCTCCCCCAGAAGGACATGCTGCCGGGGCCCACCCAGTTCGACATCTACGAGTTCCACTTCTCCGACCTGGGGTGCACGGAGCTGGAGCTGGTTAAGTGCGGCATCCAGATGTACTACGAGCTGGGCGTGGTCCGCAAGTTCCAGGTGCCCCAGGAGGTGAGGGTCCTGCTCAGAAGCCCCCAGGGCCGCAGGAAGCTTCGGGCAGGCACGTTCATCGGAGACGGGGGGTCACTCCCGGCAGCGAGGGGCCTGGGATAAAAGGCCGCAGGAGGAGGGGAGGAGAGTTGGGTAAATGGGGGCTCCCGGCAGAGTGGCCAGGGCACCGGGCACCCATCGTCCGGTGGGGGAAGAGAGGGAAGCCCTGCCCTGGGCAGAAAGTCTGGGGCCCCATTGCACATGGGATGGGGCACCTCTATCTGCCCGGCTCCCCCTGCGGGAGGTTCCTGGTCACAGCTGGGGCATCGCCCCCCACTGCCCACCGGACCCCCGTGACCTCATTTTCAGAAGACTTTCTACTAAATGCTAAAGCAAAACACAAAAGAAAAAAAATCACAGAAAAATTATTTCCAAATAATTTTTTGGTCTTAAAAATCACAGAGCTCCGGCCTGTGAACCCAAAGGTCGCTGGTTCGATCCCCAGCCAGGGCACAGAACCAGGTTGCAGCCAGGTCTCCAGCCAGGTCCGCAGCTGGAGGCAGGGGAAAGGCAGCCATACATGGATGTCTCTCTCCCTCTCTGTCTCTCCCCCTTCCCTCTCTCTGCAAATAATAAATAAAACCTTTTTAAAAAATCACAGAGCTGCCCTGGCTGGTGTGGCTCCGTGGATTGAGCTCTGGCCTGCGAACCACAAGGTCGCTGGTTTGAGTCCCAGGTGGGGCCCCGGCCTGGGCTGCCCTCAGGTCCCCATTTGGGGGTGTGAGAGGGGCCACCGCACATCCATGTTTCTCCCCCTTTCTCCCTCCCTTCCCCTCACTTAAATTAAGTAAATAAAATCTTTTTAGTAAAAATCATACTTACGTATGCTAACCATACACCTCCCCGATAGAGTCTAGATCTGAAAAAGATGAATCCCTGGGCAGCCAGAGGCTCCCTGGTGTGCTCTGTGGTCCGGACTGGGTGGGCTGCGGGGTGGGCTGCGGGGTGGGCTGTGGTGTGGGCTCCCGCCCCTCTGCCTCTGGACCTTCGGATTGTTCTCCTGCCGCCCACCCGCCACAGGTGCCCTCACCTCTCTCTGAAGGGCCTTGTCTTCTTCAGGGCCGCAGACCCCTCGCTGGGGTCCCGTTCCCCGCCCGGGGCTGGGCAGTGGGCCAGCTAGGGGGTGCGGGGCAGGGGGCGCGGGCATGGCTGGGGGCAACCTGCCGAGAAACCCATGCAACGACCTCGCCAATCGCGTGGCTCGACCTCCCCGCAGGTCCTGGTGCGGTTCCTGTTCTCCGTGAGCAAAGGGTACCGGAGGGTCACCTACCACAACTGGCGCCACGGCTTCAACGTGGCGCAGACCATGTTCACGCTGCTCACGGTGCGTGGCGGGGGGGGGGGGGGGGGGGCCCCC